>VDFB02116781.1:0-27159 GCA_007258455.2 Sequoia sempervirens | reverse complement strand
ATCCAAGATTCTGTAAAGACTAATGTAGAATAAGCTTCAAAGGCGATGAAGATGGTGGGCCAACAATAGTGATGTGGCTATTAACAAAGAGGAGATGAATTTCCTCAAAGTAATCCTCCAGATCCACAATGTAGGACTCTACAAACAAGGATGATATGTCTGTGAGATATGAATTCCAAGTAGCTGTGTCTGGAAGATGAATGATGTCATGTTGCACTGAATCAATAAGGGCCAAGGATGTGGTGATGTCAATCTAATTAGTAAAAAAAGGTGATGATGATGTAGCCTCAATCTGAAGAGTGGGAAAATGAGTGTAAGTCTTTGAACAATCAGAACATGCAAGACTTGTGATATACTCAAGCTCCAATCTGTAGCAGGATCCTCTGGGTATGGAGAGATATAAGGGTTTGCAAAGATCTCCCAAAGTTGTGTCCAAAGTATGTGGGGACATTCAATGTCTGATACAACATACATAGTTTCAAGATTAACACTAGAACATATAACTCTTACAATATGATCTATGATGTTGCCCCATGCTAAAAACTCCCTAGTGTGTCTGGTGTAGGTATGAGTCCATATAGATGAGGAAAAATATCAAGCCACTTGAGATGTGTTAGGATGCCATTTTTCCATGACTCATAGTTTTTCTTCTCCAAGTTGATCATAGAAGGATGAATAGTAAAACCCATGATACTCACTCAAAAGAAAAAATCAAAAACTAAAACCCTCAATATTGATAAAGCAGATCAAATAATGTCATCTCGCACAAACAGATCCTTTCTAGGTGCCAAGACATCCAAGTAATTAAGAAAAGTGTGACAAAAAAAATACTAAATAAAATGTACTTGGGGAAGATTCTGGAAAAAGTGCATGAATAGATCTGAAGAGCTTTGAAACACCTTTCCAATCCTGCTTGAATCGTGAAAATCAGAGATATAGGAGAAAAGTTACGAGCTTAGAAGTGCAAAATGAAGATCTGGATTTGACTAAGAATAATAGGAACCATTGGAAAAATCTGATAATGAGACTTGCACAACTGGAAATTTTGTAGAACCATCTTTTTGACGATATATCGTTTGCCCAATTTTGACACCGTATGCCTAAGTTACACCAAAAAGAAAAAAACTACTCCTTGAAGGAAAACTGGGGTTAGGGGGCGCAAAGAGGGTTGTGCGTACAATGATGTTAGCATGATGTCATGCTGACATCAACAAGATGCATACTTAAATTTGATGGCCATCATTGAGAAAAAAAATTTCCTTTGCTAGAAAAATTTGATGGTCACCTGAAAACTCCCTCGTGTTGGAAAAACTTCACAATGGCCAGTATATACAAAATATTTGCTGTGTTCCCACTGTCGCCGGTGATTGTACCTTCTGCCACTTTTTTTGTGAAGATTCGCCACTGATTTGTAAGATTGATGAGTTTTTTGTTGAGTTTCTAGGTTTGAAGCAGCAGGTCCCACGCAGGTATGGGGTGGCAGTGCCTACGTACCTCTTGCGCAGGGCAATAAGTGTTGCCCTCTAACTTTTCAAAAACTTTTTTTTTTATTTTGTAGTTTTTTTTTCTTTTTTTTTTAGAAAATTTCATGTATTTAGTTTTTGATTGTAGGATAAAAAATAATTTTAAAATTTTAAATTTTTTTTATGAATGGTAAAAATTTTGAAAAAAAAGAATAGCCCTATGCCTGTTGTGCACACAAAACGAGGCACCCATATCTGTATGGATCTATGTGCCTCTAATTTTTTTTACTTTTCCTACAACTACTTGGATTTGAGAAAAATGACAAGCTATCTTAAGGTTTTTGACTACTTCGGATATGATGGCAGTGTCCATTTTGGCCGAAAGTGCCCTAATTTTTTTCCCACCTCCGGATTTGGCAAAAAACTGTCGTATCTTCAAACCCTCACAAAACTAACAAAAAAAGGCCTTTTTCAACAAAACAAAAGGAAAATCTGACTATTCTGGCAGCTCTGGATTTAATGGAATGCTCATAATTTGACCACGGATCATGGATATTAATGCATGAGTTGATTTATTCAAAAAAGTGGACAAGGTGATTGCAAATCTGGTGCTCTGATATCATGTTGGTATTGACTGATTCAATCCACAACTCCCATGAAACACCTACAATGATAAACCTATCACACTATGAAGAAATAAGCAAGATATGATTTCCTAACAACTTAGATCTGATGAAAACACCGATTTGCATGTTATGTGAACAACTATCGCATTGAATATGCTACCATGGAAAATTGATAATACAATTACAATGAATCAATCCTTATGAAAAGGATGAAAGATAACCCTAGATTAGGGTTAGATTAGAACATGACAAGTGTCCTCATAGGAATGAATGAGACAACATGTTCTAATATTAGAAGCTCTAATCATGAAAAAATCAACTAATTAATTAAAGAAAATAATGAAATAAAATCACTCCTAAGTTTAGCTTAAGTGTAATAAAACATAAAGTGACCCAATTAATTAATGATTAATTAATTAATTAGGTGATGACTTTATTACTCTAACATTATGATTTTTTATAAGAAAAAAAAGAAAATTGAATTCATTTTACACTATCACATTTCCTCCATCTATGGTATGCAAACCCTTCCAAGGCATGCTCACATTGTGGAGACCCCAAATTCATCAGTTTCTTCACTGAATCTTTCCTATTTCTTCACAAAAATACCACCACATCGATAAGGAGATAAAAGGAGTAAGATTCTTTTTATTGTGAATTTGTTGTTAAATATGTATATTTAATATGTTTTTTATGTTAATTTCTTTAATTTTCAAGATTTGATAATCCACCTAGTTCTCCTCCTCAAAATCCTTCTCCTCCTCATGAGCAACTACACCAACAAAATCCTAATGAATGACCACAACAACAAAATCCTCCAACATTTCCTCAACATCCTCTTGGAACTCAACAAAATTTAATGGGGGAAATTGAAAACAACCAAAAACAAATCGAGGATTTAATTGCGAGGTTGAACGATCCTTTAAGTTCAACCTTAGAGAGAACCACACTTGCAAATTCCAAGCTATGTTAACACATGTAGATGCAATTAGAAAGAAATTAAATGGTTGGGTAGATAAGAGGAGGGAGTACATAGATTTTTATGTAGATAAACTATCCTACACATAAGTACAAAAATAAAAAAATTATAAATTATGAATTGTGTTCACTATTCACTAACCCATGTACAAATCAACCTCTTCACCTTACAAGCAAGAGTTTTCCTATCCATTGGTGCAACCACCAAGGGATAAAAGATAATTTTTAAAAGAGGTGGTGAATGGTTTTTGACCATCCTCCATGCAACAATAATGAGGTCCCCCAATATTTCTTGAGGAAACTTTACTGCGAGTTTGTCATCATCAAAATCCCCAACTATTTTTATATGTGAAACTTCTAGGGGAAAGGTGGTGGGTTGGCATAGGATGGACTAGGTGCACATCTTGATCATCAACAATGATAGCGAGATGAGCACTTGCTTGACTGACTTATGAGCATATTGCTATCTCTTCTGTTATGAAGGAGAGTGCTAAGGTGGATACTATATAGTTGATTATTTCTTTGACCTAGAGTATCATCAAGCATGTGAGTGCTACAGTATAGCGTGAGCTAGGGGAGACTTCAACAGGTAGGGTTCCATAGCATATTTTTTAGGCTTGTGGGTCCACTTGTACATATGACCCCATGGATAGTTAGGTGGTCAGTGTGTGGGCTATGTGTGCACCTGACTAGTTGGTGATAATATATGACATGTTGAATGAGGCTTTTGGCCTTGATACCTAGGTAAATGTTAGTATGTTCATTGAATTTAATTTATTTAATTTAATTTTTGAAATGCAAGATTAACTAATTTAGTTTAATTATTGTAATATAATTTCAGGTTCATAGTGTTGATATTGTTTTCATTGGCCCTCCACCTCCTTATTACTCCATGATATCTATTGCCTAGGTATGTAAATAGTAAGCAATTATAAATATCACATATGAATAGCATTGATATACGAATGGTATTATAATATCTGATTTTGGATGTTGAATAGGTTAATATTGGAGATTTCATGACAACACCTCTAGTGGCAGTGGAGTTCAAACCTTCACTTAGGTAATAGAATAAATATTTTAACTAATGGATTGTACATAATAGATTTGTGCAGTTTATATTCATATCATTGATTACGAGTGATCCCATAATACTAGTTCACAATTTCTAGGAGATCCTGATTTTTGGTGAAATCACATATTTTTAGAAAATTTAATGATTTAAGCCTTGAAAAGTTCCATTTATAGGATTCTAATTGAAGATGTTTTGATCGAATCACCTTAGATCAAACCCCCTTGGATAGAACCTTGCTAGTTTTAAACCATACCTATAATGGAGTCTCCTTTACACCTATCAAAATGTTGATAAAAAATCACTTTTGGTTTAACTTTTGGGGGATCAAATGAATTCATTTAAAATTTATTTTTTGTGGGATGTAGTCTTATTATAATCTTCCTAAAAAGTATAATTTTAAATAAATTTAATTTAATTATTATCTTTATTTTATATTTCTTGTGAATGTAGGGTTCTCACTAAAAATCAAGCTTTGTATTCTACACGTGGAAAAATAGTAGAGTGTCATTTTTTTTTGAAAAATATGTGCACTAGATATTGAAGTCCTCGATCCAACAAAAAAAATAATTTTGATACATACAAAAAAATTATGTTGTATACAGTCCACCTATGTCTGAATTATAATTGGGTTGACTTCAAAACTTGATTAGGGAAAAAATATTCAATAAAAAACTATGAAACCAAATGAAAGAGCTAGATATCATAGTTACAAATCTAAATTTGAAAAAAATAGAATTTTATCCTTCATGGAAAAAAATTTATGTTGTATATAGTGAGTAGAAGGGTGTTTACTAGAAAAAACTAGTTTTCAAAGGAGATGGAAAAAGAAGTGCAATATGATTCTAAAAATTTTGAAAAAAATATGTTTAGAATCTATAGAAAAAATTTCACAAATCACTAGTTTGAATCATCTTCAAATTCCTCACGGTTTAGCCACTATAGATGCCTGAAAGTGAAGATTTAATTAGAAAAAAAATAGTTTATTGTCCAGTTTGGCCAAAGCTTGTAAACCAGTATTGTGTGATCACCCTTACATTACATTGCACATATTTCAAACTCCAAGCATTACTTCAAATTGCATAACTAATAACTAGATTTTGATAAATGAAAAAAAATCAATTATAATATAGTTTTTTAGAAAGTCAACATAAGTAGTGATGCAATTACTTCACATAGAGTAACTAATAACTAGGAGTAGCTGCCAATTGCATTTGCTTGTCATGGAATTCCATGAGACCACATTTTATTGAGGTATTTTTTCAAAAATTTCACTACCTTGTCTATGTTATGGATGCTTGGAAAATATCTATCAAAGCATAATATTACATAGACAGCGAGCTGGTTCAAAAAATCCACATCACCCCACTATTACCAAGCAAAGTCATCCCATGTCTCTCATAATAACTTCCTCCAAGGAAAATTTGTAAAGGTGGTTGCTTCCTTATGCAAAATCAAAGTGGTGCAATCTTCTCATATCATGCATCCACCTTCATCACCCCCACATTAAGATAAACCCTAATATCATAAATATTATATGAATCCCTTCTTAATCCATTTATCCAAGTTGAAGAGTATATAAAACCTTCCTCCCTCATCACACCATCCATATCAAATGAACTATGTCCATCTCCTAATCCAAAGAGTGCTAACATAGATTTCCCTACATATAAAGATCAAGGAAAACCTTCTCCTCCATCATACAATCCCTTCTATCTCATGATCCCATTTTCAATCAAGGGCAACATATCCCTTCCATCTCATCTAATGATATCTTTCCATATCAATAGAATGATATCACTTCATCCCCCTCTCACAATCCCCTCTCCCCCACTTCATCTAATGACATCCTTTTGTGTCCTGGTCAAAGTACCTCTTCCATTCCATTGTATGATCACTCTCAAAATGTGGTCTCAAAGTACACCTTCCACCCCATATAATGATCCTCTCCCCCTCATGATAGAAAAAACCCTTCCCTCTTCATGTCATGATCCCCCTCCATCTCATAACCAAGACCACACTATACCATCCACCCCATCCCAACATAATAGCATAGATAAAGAAATGAACTATTTGAAAAAAAATGCCTCAAAAAATTCGGGTCTCATGGTGATGGAATGCCATGACAAACAATTTTTTCATAGCACCATAAGACTAAATTCCTTTGAGGCATTTTTTCAAACAGTTCACTTCCTTCTTTATGCTACCACATTTTTCATACATGTCTACCAATTTTTTTTATCAAACAGGTCACTACCTTGCTACTATGGACAAAAACCTAAAACAAGTTCTTTAGAACAAGCTATGGATAGGGAAAATAATAAGAATAATAGTAATAAATATATAGCTCAATAAGTACTCAATTTTTTTTTTATTATCTCATACATAATAACCATGACCTACATCACTATTATAGTTTTCGTGATTGAATGTTTTATTGTATTATTTTCAGATCTCATAAAAACACCTCTCGATGTTGATAGGGAAATCGAGTGTGGTGTATCTTCCACAATAGACAACTTGATGGATCTCATGAGGGTATCAGGTAGATTAGTAAATTTCAAATTACATTCATTGCTATAGTTGTTTATTATTGAAAAATCAAATGATTATTGATTCATAGTTTAATTTCCATTTGGATGGCTTTTATAGGACTTCGCAAGTAACGCTTAGAACCTCAGTGATGCAGATTCCTCAGCTTGAGGAGACAACACTCGGAAATGGTGGGTGATTATTTTGTTAAATATATCATTTTTATAATGTATTTTATATATTAATGTATTTACTTTTATTATTGTGTAATAGGCTAAGCTTTGATATAATTAAATAGGAAAATTTATCTAATTAAAGTAAACGAAAATACAACATCACCATCCACTGACCTCCTCAAAAGTCACCTATTTTTTTCCTCCACCTAGAGGGAAATGAATTTTTATTGGGGTCCTTTGTTATATGCCTATATGGAATTCTTAGACATATTTTGTATTGCATATACTTGATAGTGTATTCCTAAATGGCATTATTGTAATCCTATATGGTTATTTTGTATATATTTTATACTTATATTGACATATATTGATGTATTCCTACGTGGCTATTTGGTTAATAAAGATATTTTTTTATTGATGGTGTCCATATTTTTTATTATTAATCCATGCTTCAATAGATATTTAAAATCCAAGTGTTTTCCATGTGCTCTTCTTTTCTATAATTGTAAATATATAATAAAGTTTGAACATTATTCTCATGTAAGATTATTAAATCAATCATATGAACATAGTAATGCTTCATGCTTCATGTGCTTCACAGAAGAAATTCATGTGTATGATTTGTGCTTGATCCTTGATGCTACCATGCTTCATGCTTCATGTATTATGTAGATAAATAAAGCATTATAAAACTATTGAAAAAATAAAATGGAAAGTAACAACTAAGTATCACAAACAAAAACTAAAGGCATGCAAGTGTTACTAAAGATCATAAGGGCATTAGATTATTGGAGATTAAGAGACCATGAACCAACCTTCCCCAAAAAAAACTTCATAGATATTCATCCTATTTCTAAACATGATTTCGAACCCAATAATTAGAAGCATGAAACTTTAAAAGTTAAAATTGCATCCTTACAATAGTCAATAAAAAACTTCAAGAGATGTGCATGATAGAAACAAAACTAGCTGAAAGTTCAAAAATTTCCTTTTCCCCAAGAATATCTAAAAAGTTACAAATAAATCAATTTAGGTTCTCATGAATAGTGATGATATGAATTTGGTTGTGACTTTTCAAAGGAAAAAAGTTGTGACCCTTCGAATAGGAAAGAATACAAACCTTTTATAATGAAGCGCAATGACCATTCCTAGTGTAGATGTTCCCACCTAGATGTGTTGGCACTAATTGTTTGGCCCCACGAAGAACAAAAAAAAATCTAGTCTACTTTTCAACTTTACACTACATGCAATTGAACCATTTTCCATCAACTAAAACCTATTCACCATGGGAAAATGACTTGGAGATATAAAAAATTAGAGAGGTTGTTGTAGAGGGTCCCTACATGATCCCATAGCCTCATACAAAATGTTTCCAAGTGCCATGATTTCTGAGTAGTCGCTCGTTGAAGTTTTCTGTCCTTTTGCACTTTGGTCTCTTAAGATACTTCACTGGTATAATGTGGCTTAGACTGTTTTGACATGTTTGGGTGAAAAAGATGACCTTTCCTAGCATAAAAAACCCATATAGACGTGTTGGAATAGTTGGTTTGGTTGTATGACGAACAAAGAAGAATCTACACACACACCTTCCTCAACCTCTCGAGACTAGGAGGAATCTCTTGATTGAATACATTATGTATCTCATTTAATTTGGTCTACTTCTTTTTCAAGTTTTTTTAGAGCAGACTAACCTCTTTTTCATTGATGATAAAATATTCTTGACTTTTAATTCCCTTTCTAAGTGGTTAATTTTAGTCTTCAGTTGTTTTGCTTCAATTTTAACACTTCCAACTATTTCCTTTGCATATGCAACTATTGTTATCATATTTGGAAGTGTCTTTCTAATTACAAAATGCAAATGTTTATTTTAACAATTTTTTTACAGAACTTCTCTACCTTTATAGATAATACTTTCAGGTGTCCACCACATTGATTCTCCTTTTTTTCACTTACATTTCATATTTCTTCTTCCTTATAAACTATTTCTAGTTGCATTTTCTCTGTGGAAGTATTAAGTTCAAGAATATTTGACTTCATTTGTTCATTTTTCAATTTTCCCATAAAGATTGGAATGATTACAGGATATGCCCATAATGGAAAATGTATAGAAAATGTGGTAGCATAGACAAGGCAATGAGTTGTTTGAAAAAATGCCTCAAAAAATGACCACATTTCTTTGAGGTAGTTTTAGAAACAACTCAATACATTGTCTATGCTTTTTCTCACTATTATTCTTTGATGGTGTTGGTGATTTTTCTAGCAGAACCAAACAATCCTCTAAGAAGTAACCAACTCCTATGATGAAGAAATATTAGGTCACTGGCCAACACAATGAGCATAGGATTTTTAAAGTCTGTATTCCTTCATTTTAGGCTCTGTGAAACCTAGGAGGGTAATCCTAATTGTGTTTTAGTGCAATATAGTTAATTAGTAACACATTCATACACAGATTAATTCCTTTTATAGTAGATAAAATCAATTTCATTGAAGATTTGGTAGATTTTCAAATGAAGGATTAGCCATATGCTAGTAATTGAAAATAATTCCACTTCTATTGTCCTTGGAGAGATTTTCTATTTAATTATTTTCTTAGAAGTCTAGAGCCAAGAACACTATTTGTTCATCTTATGCAAGATTTTCTAACAAAATGACCAGTTTCTAATCAATTGGAGAAATGGAGTCAAATATACAAGAGGATCAATAATATACAAATTACTCTTTTAAGGGAGAAACAAACTATTTTCGTATCTCTTTGCATTTATGAAAACTCACTATGCAAGAAATATTTACTTTGCAATCCTAAGCCATTCCTTACAAAGTTTATGACCCTATTCAAGAATTTTAATTAATTCTTTGAATTAAAGCTTTAATAGAGTAATCCATTCAAATGAAATATTTGAAGACAAATGACAACACCATTAGTATTTCTCATTCATTACTTTGAAATGAACATACATAGGAGATTATCAATTCCTTGACTGGTATTTTGTTTCGATATCAGTAATTTCTATAAAACTCATTTATGATCGTTACATACATGACTTCTTATCCAAGAAAAACTATTGGCCTACTTCATAATTCTATTCTAAGAGCCCTTTCTAAACTTAGCTTTTACTTAGAACCCTATTAAGACTTCATAATCTGACCCCTGTAATAAGCCCTAAAATCCCTTTTATAGGAGAAGGGAGCAACAAGCATTAGGCTTAATTACATTTACATTTCATTTCAATTGCACCATAATTTTGGATATTCTTAATTTGTTACATGCAATCATTTGAAGAAAATGGAAGAGTAAAAGAGCACATTCCACATTCCCTGAATGAAGACATGCTAGCAAAGAATATTCTCCAATAACAACTCTAGCACAAAATTGTATATCTCCTATAAACGATGTACACACTGCCAAGGTTAACTAGTTTGACACTTCTCCTACATACCAGCCTAAAAAATTTCCACCTAAGCACACAAAACAAGAAATCATATGAATGCTAAATAGGAAAATCCTAATAGAAAGAGCATGGTATCATTAAAAACAAAAATAGGGTGCAATCATCACTCTGAGTCATCAAACTCAGAGGATATTTTCCCACGTTTTACTCATGGTGGGACTGGAGAAACTGTCACCACCTCTTTATCAGGATTCCTTGATAGTACCAGGGAGAGGGGATAATAGTCACCCCATGATTCAGTTTCACCTTCACTATCTTAGGGGTTATTAAGAACCTCACATGGAGAATTGCATTCCTTCGAGTAGGCCTTATAATACTCACTTTCCATCCATGCCCTCTTTTCATATTTTACCATCCTCTTCTCTTTGTGTTTGACTAATTCTTCTGAAACTATTGGCTTTTTTAGACGGTAATTTTCCATGGTACTATACTCCTTGAATTTCCCTAATTCTACTCTTATTTTTGGCATATTAGGAGCTCCATACATTCTAGCTGTATTCCCAAGACCTCCCTTAGGCTCAAAAAAACACAACCCCTCAGATTTTTGAAACATCATGACATATGTACTTGCCTAGAATGTCTACACACTTCTCAGGAGGATTCAATTCTAGCACACTTCTTTATCAACCTTTGACCCTCATTCATTGCAAAATGAATTAAGACATGGAAAATCACTCAAGTAATCTACATTAAATAGGAAATTTGAAGCATGATTAATGACTTGAAATCCTCTAGTGCGATCAAGTTGGTAACTTATAGCTCAAGATTGAATCTTTCGTTTCTTTTAAAGAAATTAAAAGTTCATCCATGGAAAAAAAAAATTCCAGCTCAATTGTTGCGATCTATGAATCAACATGTATTGCTTAACTTAATCCGTGATTTCATTTATATCGGTGAGGTACATAAGGCCATTTTAGAGAGAAACTTTCCTTGCAAGCTTCCTCGCTTCATTGCTAATCCTTCACTAATCCTAAGGTGCTCATTAGTGATAAAGTTACTTATGTGATGGATTTATGTTCATTGGATCGCCCTAGTTTAAAGCTTTATCAACAGTCCTTCAATTCTCTTGCCACTTTCTTTGTTGATTTCTGTGAAATCCCCAAAAACATTATGACACGTTGCCTCCTCTATTAATGGTCATCACTCATCACCGATCTACTCTATCATCACTCAACTCTATCAATGATTAAAACATCCCTATGATAGCCTTTAGCCCTTGATTCTATGGACTGACATCCAATAATATATATTCATTCATCATGCTTCACCAATTCAAATTTCAGGCCTAGAATCCCATCGACGATAAGGGATATTATTGAAACACCAGATCTTGGACACATGCACCTGTATAAAAAAATGGCCCCAAAGACATCTCCCATAAGATCATATCAAATTATCAAAAGAAAAACCCTTTTAGAAAGCACCCATTACTTATCGCTAATTCAGAACTTAAGTTCTGAGATAAATACATGATGAGCGATAAGGCTCGATTCTTGTTGATTCTCCTCATAAATTGTGCAAGCAATTAGCAATGAATGGTTTACATTATTTATAGGGTTCATTTCACATTGCTAATGTGAGAACTACCTTTTACAACATATCTGCGATCACACAGTGCAACAATATATCGTTCATTGCTATTACAAATTTTTGTTTTTAATGACCATCTATGATGAGTGTTAAGAGAATAAGGTTAATAACATCACTCATTGCAATATCAAAGAAAAGTACTACTTATCACTCATTACTAATTCAAGGTATAAACCTATAAATAAAACAACAATGAGCAATACAGTTACAAGGGACATTGGGACTTAAGTGAAAATTTTAGGCACATTCTCATAAGTTGTTCTTATTAAAGGGACTTCCTAGGATGATACGAGAATAGTAGGCTATAAAAGGGCTAGTTACTAGGTGAAAATGAATGACTAATAGATACATTAAAGTAACTGGAAATGAGTAATAGGGAGTCAATGACCCAATAGAATAATATAAGATTTTTGCAGATAGCAACCCTATGTACAAATGCAATAAGGGCCTTTAACATGGAACAAGGAAATTTTTTTTGAGGGTTCCATCATATAGTTTTTTTCCATGCATCCATATTTTGGTCAAAAGTACATATTTTAGACTTTTATCCATAGCAACAATAGGACCTTGGAATGGGGTATGACATCTATCAAAACATAAAAGGGGTGATTTTCATGAGTATTATGGTTGTCATTTCCTTAGTAGACACATGCAGAATGTGGATGCATAGACAAGGTAGATGAACTATTTGAAAAAATTCCTCAATGAGAGATGTCCTCATGGTCAATGTGGGTGCATTGACAAGGTATTGGGCTCAATACTTTGATAATGCTACCACATTGACAATTTAGTGAGTTTTTTGAAGAAATTCCTCAAAGAAATAGGGTCTCAAGGTGATATACATCACCATGAGACCCCACTTATTTGAGGCATTTTTTCAAACAACGATCTCAATACCTTGTCATTGCTACCTTGTAGGGAAACTAATAAAAGAACAATATGAGAACAATATAGTCAAACTTAGAGTTTAAATTTTTAATGTAAAAAAATGCATTTATACTGTGATATCCAAATGTTTGACCTATTCTAAGAAAATAAAATGCAATGGAAAAGCATAAAGAAACACCTCAAGATTAGCCTAAGGAATTTGTAAAAGCAAAGAGGAAAGTGTTAAATGAAGACAAATGATTATACCTCCCTTTTGCAGCTGAAACTCCCTGGTTGTCCCTTGATTTGGATTGATTTGTATGCTCCTTGATGGCTTTTGATATGGCTAAATGCAAGTATTGACTATATGCTTGGATGGAAATGAAAATGGGTGAAATTGAAGACTAGATGAGTGCATAAAATGGCAGCATTTAGTTGCAAAATGGCTAAGTCCTTTTTTTTTCCTTAAAGGAGGGGGTATTTATAGAGAAACTTGAATTCTCTAGAGAATTCAATGGTTGGAATTTATCCAACAAGGCCAAGATGAAGGGCTAAGGTGAGTTGAGGACTCACAAGCCCTCACATCTTGACATGTGGAATGTGAGATGGCAAAGGGTGAGATGATGTGTAAGTGATGTGGAAGGAGAGTATATGATGTGGAGGAAGGACATGTACCTTGGAAGTACATTGGGAGATGAGAAGATTTCTTGGAGGAATAAATGTGAATTAAAAATCCACATGCTTGGAAGAATCTAGTGGATAAGAGAGGGTCTCCAAAAGGGTGGGAGTTTGTCACATGTGACTTGATGTGACAAGTCAAAGATTCTAGAAGATGCATGGGAAAAGGGGAGTTTGTCACATGTGACTTGATGTGATAAGTAAAAGATTCTAGAAGATGCATGGGAAAATGGGATTCTAGAAGGAATAAAATGTGAATTAAAAATTCACATGGGGAAGAGGGGAACCTAGGGTGAATAAAAAGGAATTAAAAATTCCTTGGGGGATCGGGAGAGTTGACCAAGGTACTAATTAGGTTTAACTAATTAGTAATTAGAGGATAATTAGGGGTTAATAAGGATTAGAAGCCAACTTGCAAAAGTTGGAGGATATGACACATCCATAATGAAGAAATTAGAGAGTTGGATTATGTGAGAATTACATGAAAATTAAAATAAATGCTAATATTTGTTTAATTCATTTGCATTTTGAAAAGGGGATTAAGAAGGGTAAGGTATTTAATTATTAATTGAATACCTTAGGGATTTGGTAGAATTAAGGATATTAACTAAATAATAGTAATATTACTTAATTAACTTGGATAAGAGGATGTTTAGATGAAAAGGGATAAATTTGGATAAATTAAGTGTCCAAATTTGAATGTCTACATACACATTACTAAATTGAGGATGTTAATTAAAATGGTATAAAATGTAAGAGAAAAGGGCATAAACATAGATTTGTTAAGAGATCAATCAAACTATTTTTTTAAAGGATGTCTTGTTCATGGTTAATCATTGAGTAAAAATATTCATTCTTACAAAGGTATGCCAAAATCAATAGGATGAATGATATAATGGGGTGATGAATAAAAAATCAATTATTGAAAATTGACTACTTAATCAAGTGGACCAACTTCTATTGAGTCAAATAATGAACTCACAACTGATGAATTAATATCAAAGTCACCTATGTAAAATTGGGGTTAGAAGGAATATTGTTTGAAATATTGAATAGAAGCTAGTGAGCTGTTTGAAAAAATGCATCTAAGAAATGGGGTCTCATGGTGATGTACATCACCATGAGACCCCATTTCTTTGAGGAATTTTTTCTTAGAATGCTCACTACCTTGTCAATGTGGTAGCAATGACAAGGTAGTGAATTGTTTGAAAAAATGACTCAAAGAAATGGGGTCTCACCAACATTTTTTCAAATAGCTCAATACCTTGTCTACGCCACTATATTGAAAAGATAGTGATTTCTTTGAGGCATTTTTAAAAAAAACTCACTACCTTGTCTATGCTACCGCATTGAAAATGTAGAGAGCTTGTCAATGCTCACTACCTTGTTTATTCTACTGCATTGACAATGTAGTGAGCTTGCCAATGCTCACTACTACATTGACAATGTAGTGAGCTTGTCAATGCTCACTACCTTGTTTATGCTATCGCATTGAACCATAACATATAATTTTCCCAATATTCATATGTAAACTTGGAACCAAAAAATATGTACAAACTTGAAACAAAAACACGTGTAAACTTGAAATATGGAAACAAAAGGCCTAACTATCAACTAATATTGATGTGCATACTTATAAATTTTAATACAAATTAATGTGCATTCTTACAAATTAATAAGAACCAATATGCATACTTACAAATGAATCCAACAAACCATCGAATTTTTCTCTACTCTTTATTTTTTCAAGTATTTCCTCATGTTTAGATTCATGCACCTTCCACAAGGTCTTGTTAAGATGTCTACCCCCACATTTGATCAAATGAACATTGGATGCCATGATAAGGTTCAAGTAATGAAGAATCTTTTGACGTGTGTAAAAGTCCTTAAACAACTAATTTCCTTGTCTAACATGTTTGATAAATGATTTGGTAGACATGTATAGACAAGGCACATGAATTTTTTGATAAAATGCTTCAATGAGATATGTCCTCGTGGACTACAATGATATTAGGATATGCAAAAAATGGATTTGTTGAAAAGGCTGTAGAAAATTTCAAGCAAATGCAATTTCTAGGTGTAAAACCAAATTCCAATGCATTTTCCAACATCCACCATGCTTATACCAAAATGCAAGCTTTGGAAAGGGGCATGCACATCCATAAAAAAGGAATGAGAAATGGTGTATTATATTACATAGTTATAACTACTCTTGTAAATTGTATACATGTGGAAGCATGCAAAAGGTAGGTCAATTAATTAACAAAATTCCTCAAAGAGATGTGGTTTAAAATTTAATTGGCAAGTGTAAATAATTGTGTAGTTTAAAATGTGCCAAGAGGGGATAAGGGTATAATGGGGAACAAACAATTTTTTGAACATGGAATATGCATAATAACAAAATCAAAGCATTGTATTAAGAATGTATGATAAGAGATGATAAAGAAACATAATAGAATTAAGGAAAATATAAAGAAAATGTGTAAAGGCTTGACATACCTAAAAAATAGTGATTTGTGTCTTCCTCCTACAAGGATCTCCTAACTGGGATTCTATAGCCATAATTTAGAGATTGGACATCTAACCTAAAGAGCTATTGAATCATCGTGGAGGTGCATCTAACTTGTCAATCCAGGGACATAGAATTGTAATGGGTTGGCACCGTAAGTGCACTAGGAATTCCTAAGTAGCCATCTCTAATCTAGAGCTAAAAAACACACAACATTGAAAGTAAATTGCAGAAAGGAAATAAATGCTAAACATTAACCAAAAACTATGCTAAACTGAAATGTATGACAAGAATAAATATCTAGAGAACATATAGGAAACTACTTTATCTTCTTTGGCTATAGGAATAGACATAGAATGGACTTCCAGTGGCTATGATCAGGACTAAGGAATCCTCCGATGAAACCAAAAAGTATTGTAGGAAAAGTGGTGCATGCATCGACCATCTCACACCATGGAATACACTCTCCAACAATCCAATCATCCTAAAACAATCTACAAAGGGCATCGGTCCCATCTTTCTCTGTAGAATCATAAATAACATCTCCAATAAAGGGAAGTTACAATCTGCCAGACATCCTCTGGGGTGACTATAATCTCACTGGTAGGAAGGTGAAAGGTATTGTGCTCGATATGCCACCTCTTGGCTAGCCTTGTCAACAAACATCGATTAATCCTAATATAGGGAATATATAAAAGAGGAGACAGTCCACAACATGTGATAATAGTCATCTCAGGTTGTGCGAATTGTGGTATAAGATCAAATGTTCAAGGGAAATGCTCTCAAACTTGGAGGTTCCCCAACCACTCTTATTATCATAAAAAGATCAAAGTCAATAATCCATGCCAATAATCAAAAAAATCAAATTATCCTATCAAATCTAATTACCTCTTGGTGAGAATTTTGATCAAATCTCATGAGCGAACATCATTTAACCTTACCTATCATGAGGTCAAAAAATCATATATTTGATCAGACTAATCAATCATATCAAACCAACAGCTGATACAATTAGAAATCAACAAAAATCAAGAACAAATTGACAAAAAATACATCAATTTGATTTTAATGTGCTGAAATGGGCATTCAAAGTGCTAAAAAAATGGCATGTGCCATTTCATCAACAAAAATCTTATTGCAGACGAAAAAAGTGCCATTTTATCAAAAGCACCATTCTATTTGGTCAACATGCTAAAAATTTGGGTCAAAGCACTAAAACTTTGGGTCAAAGCGCTAAAATTTTCAACACGCTAAAATAAGAGGCTTAAGCACTACACAATCTTACCTAGCCGCTAAAGTTCGCAAAGTGTTAACCTATCTGAGGGAAGCACTACACCAGTCATCCTAAGTACTAAACTTTGCAAAGCCCCAATCTATCCTAATGAAGTGCTAAAATAGAACTCCTACACACAAAAGATTTAAAAGTGCTAAAACAGTGACTAAAAGTGCTACAACAAAAAATGAAAGCGCTAAAAGAATTTGAAAAATTAAAAAACTAAAAATACACAAAAAATGAGGAAAATGCACAAAAACCGAGGGGAAAAAGGGTACATACCAAATGTTCGTACGCGAATGGTTGTTGATGATGTTTTACATGCTCGAAATGATGGGTATGGTAAGGAATTGGCATTGCTCCAAAGTCATAAAAAAATGTTCTCACAAAATTTACAAAAAGTCAAATGCACAAATGAACTTGAAAAGGACTCTTTTGACCTTTTAATAGGTTATTAAAGATGGGATGTTGTGAGGTTGTTTAAATTTTTTTTTGAGAGATTAATTCAAAAACATCCTAGGGAACTTTTTACATCAGTTATAAGGAGATAAATTTTAGTCAACACTGATATTCGTCGACCCTACTTCAAAATCATCAAAAAAATCATAAAAATTTGAAAATTCCAAAAAATAAAACAAAATAACAAAATCATCAGTTTATCTCCCAAGGGGGCATATATCCATCAATCATCTAAAAATCATGTCTGGGGCACACTAAATTTTTTTGTCAATACTAGTAGCAATAGCACAATTTTTTTTTGAAAGCAATGTGTAAACACATCACTTCAAAGAGGGGAAAAATGTATACACCTAAAAATGGTCTAGAGAATATAATTAGTTAAATATGAATTATTTAATTAATTAATCCTAAATTCATCTACTTAGTAAATAAATAGAAATATTTATTTATATTAATTTACTATTAATTCTTCTATTTTATCATATATTTTTTTTCTTAATTAAATAAACAAAATCAAATACTTTGTTTTATTTAATTATTATCATTATTATTTCTTCTATACTTTATCCATTAATTCTATCTTAAATTAAATACACAACTTCAAATATTTGTGTTATTTAATTATCTTATCATATTTCCTCTTAATTAAATAAAGATATCCTAAATTTTTATTTAATTATCATATTCCTCTTTATTAAATAAACAAATATCAAATATTTGTTTTATTTAATTAAATATTCCTATTTTTCTAATTTGAATAAATAAAAAAATTCAAATAAAGGCATAAATCAATATTCCTCTATTCACTCACCAATAAAATTAGATTTTTAAATCTAATTAATGCAACTGGCGTTCACAGGAAAGCCTCAGGGACAAACTTGCAGTTAATCCTCTTCAATCTTCTTACTCTGATCTTTCCTATCATCTTTCTTGGTGTTTTCATGGGGAGGAACAATCCCCATGATCAGCTCCAGCTTCTCAATCTCTTACTATTCAAATCTCCAAATTGAATCTCAGCCTTTGTTGTGGTGTTTCAGTGTAAATGTACTGTCGTAAATCTATAAATAGAACTTCTTTTCATAGGAAATGGATCCTGAATCTTTGTGCAAGCTTACTCTGAAACATTCACAACATTCAAGCAATCATATCAATAGCAATAGCAATAGCATTTAGCATTAATAACAATCATAGGCATTAGTAGAATTCACATCACAACAACATCATAGTTTTTACTGTAGCTTTCATCCATCAGGCTTCATTTACAGTAACATCATAGCTTTTAGTTTCATTATCAATCATCACAATCATTGCATTTAACATCAATTCCATTCTCTATATAGGCATTTTAACAGTTATGGTACTCACAAATCTGAGAGCCCTCTATAACTTGATAAATCTTTGGAGATAGGAGACAATGAGATGCTTTCAAGCTTTATGTACTTTTTAAATTAGTTTAATCCATGTTAAATCTTGATACAATGTTTCATTAAGAAATATTTTAGTTTGTTTACTTATTTACTTATTCCACACTTTTTTGCTACCCACCGTGGGGCCTAACCCCATGTTTTTAACAATTGTTTTTGAAAATATTTCATATAGGAATCAAGTGTGTAACTCTTTTAGCATGATTGGAAGATTCTATAGTTCTTTTGAGCCAAACTATAGCACTCTATCTCATTTTAGCACTTCTGACGAAACCTATAGCACTTTGGAGGACTATTTTAGTGCTTCAACTAAAGACTTTCAACACAATCCAATTGTCAAATTTCAAAGTTGTTTCAGTGCATCTGAAGATTTCTATAATGCTTCTAAGGGATTTTATAGTGCTTCTGGAACTTTCTATAGCATGTTGGATCATTTCTATAGTGCTTTGGAACATTTCTATAACACTTTTGTAAATCGTTATCTAGATCTGACAAGATTGCGACTAGTAACTTCATTTCTTTAGTTGGTTTAAAATTTATCAATCCTATGGTAGTCATTTTTTCAATTTGGTTTAAAATTTATCAATCTAGGGTAGTCACCAAACTTTTCAAATTAGGATTAAAAGTGAAAATCTTGTCTTTTTGTGAAGCAACATCTTCACACTAGATATAAAATTGTCATTTGGGCTCTAAAAAATTGAACAAGTTGATTTTTGTGTTTGTAGGGTTGATAGGCATATGCTCTCCCTTTAATTGGGTAATCCAAAAATCCTAAATCATCCTTTATTTTATGCATTTTCAAGCTTTATTACATCCTTTAGAAGGCCTTCCATAGTGGGAAAAAGTACTCACCCTATTGGAACAACCTAAGTGGGTAACAACCAAAGATAGGTTTTCCACCCCACTCTAAAATTTAAAGCAAATTTGGGGAAACCCACCTTTTCTAGAAGTGTGCAAGTTAACCATCCCCAAAACCTTTGTTCTAAAGGTTGGGAGGTCTCTTGAGGGAGTTTATCACTTGTCTCTCCCAATAGAAACCCTTTCTAAGAACCATAGTGTAGTATCCAACTGAGTCAGTAATCAAACATTGTAATACTCGTAGTGAAAGGAGAGGGAAGAATCTAAACCCAAGACACTCACCATATAATTTCCAAGGACTTTTTACTTAGGGGATCAAGCAATATAACCTTGAGTACACACCTGGAAAAGAAAAAAACATGGGCATCCTCTAGGGGGTGACATGGTTGTGTGATTTGACACAATTTTAAGCTGTGGGATGTTGAGTATAATGATGACCTTTTGACTATTAAGAGTGAGTATGTCTGAAGTGATTTGTTGTTATCAAACTAGTGAAAATAGGACCATACATGGCTCTTTGAACATACACTATTTGTTTAGACCTAGCTCTTCTAAACAAGCATCTTATTCTGTTTATTTGTATTTCAAAATCGGTGACCCAACATCTAGATAAAGAGATCATCAGAAAGAGTACAACAACTTGGAAAAATCAGAGCTAAGGAACATATTATTAGGGATTGGGAAACCATAAATTTTTTTTAAAGATCCCTCTAAAGAATAAAAAAACCAAAGAACTCCATAGTTACAATTTTAGAAAGGAACATTTCTGTATCAAAAGTGGAAGGAATTTCACTTCATCCTGGACAGAATCATGGGTTTCTGGGTTTATCTATGGAGTTCTGGTGATGATTATGCTAGATCCCATGTGTTCACAGAAGCCTGTCTTTTTTGGAGATCCTCTGTATCATAGGGACACAACCATGGTCAGCCTATTGACCATCGCTGTCCTCTGGCCACCGCGAGAATGCTCACCAATGGGCTGATTGGGTTTTGCAATGAGAGCTTTGGAGGCAATTGGGTTTCTGCATCCAAAATTAGGAGTTTCCACCACACCTGTGACCATTTGAGAGCCTATAGATCTATTAGTAGCCACACCCAACCACTTCTATTATGTGCACTCCACGTTGAAGTTATCAGTGGCGTTATCATTATTTGAAAGAGTTCGTTTTGAGAAAATAAAACCCTTATCGATTTCTCTGCCATCATCACTTGTGGATGAAGGATGGGGAAAACATAGTAGTAGGAAGACCCATGTTACTGCCTCTTGATTGGAAATAAGTAGTAAATGACATTATGTTAAAGTGTATAAAACACCATACAACATACCTTATGACCATTTGGCAACCTAAAACTCCTGTTCAACAACCAAGGATAACCACACCAATATTTTAGCATGGTAACATACACATTGAAGGTACCCAAACCAACATCATCAGCAACTTGAGAACTTACATTTTTGAGAAGAACAAAACATCCCATTAATTTCTCACAACATCCATAGTCTTAGACAAATAAGAAGAGAAAGTAGAAATACCAACTGCAAGACTTGTGTTACCACCCCCTGCTTGGCAGTAAACAAAATAGTACTTCTACCCTTTGTTTTAGTGCTTATATTGTTTGCTTCAACACTTTTTTTTTCTATTTCAGCACTTCTTCCTTTTGTTCAAGTGCTTCTGCCATATTTTTTAGCACTTCTTCCACATATTATAGCGCTTCTGTCAGCTTCAAACATTACCAATATTTACCAGTCTTGTAGTGCATCAGTGGGATATTTTAGTGATTCTAATAGGTTTGACAGTGCTTTGACCAAATATTTTAGCACTTCTACCTTCTATTTGAACACTTCTACCCTTTGTATTAGTGCTTCTACAAAACTAAAAAAAATAGAGACCTCTGAGAAACATCTGTCACATTTGTTGCCATCAGAAACATAGGTTTTTACCAGACAAAAACATTTTACAGTTCAAACAGAGTCTTAAAAACCTAAAACAAAATAATTTTTTATAAGTCAATTTATTTCAAACATAAAACCTAGATCTTACAAAACACAAGGTGTCCTTTACCAACACAAATATGGATTATTGAGTCAAGTTTCATCATCAAGATTCTAACATCTTACCATCACGAAACAAAAAGTCAAGTAATCAAAATTTTGAACTCAACCTCATCAATAGAATACATTATCTATTTAGTTTCATTAAAATCAAATTGACACTAATCACAACATAGAAGATCCAAGTTTAGTGATAACAACAAAAACTTGTATGTCAATCTTGAAAAGGTTGCAAAGACAAAAACTTAGAGAAAAGAAAATTGAAAATCCAAACATGACTGAAGAAAATCCTTTTTTTTTCTGATTTTGACAACAAGATACCAATGAAATAACACAAGAAGATATACAACATGCCCAACAAGATCCAAGTTTTCATAAGTTCATGGAAAAGGTCTTATAACAAGACATGGAAAAGTATCTCTTGATGTTAGTGGAGTTAGGCGCAAAACTACCAAAGGATTTTGATATGAATCGATTGAAAGAAACACCAAGAACAAACGAAATAGAACCAACCAACACACAAGATATAGATCAAGTGGTTGCTTTAACAACACAAATGTAGACTTTTTAGGAACAGATTAAAAATATGAAAACAAGAGCCATAAATAAATACTTATTAAAGGACATTTGTACTTACGCTTTTCATCCAAGTGTGGATATGATATCCTTCCCAAGGCATTTTGAGTTTCCTAAATATGACAAATACAATGGAAAATCAGACCTGATTGACCATGTGACCATGTACGAGAATTCAGAACAATGAGCCTCGAGTTTGCACAAGGAGATACATACCTCATGAGGTTATTTCCTAGGATACCTCATGAGGTTATTTCCTAGGATTTGGGAGCCCATTATATGGAATGGTTCTCCAAATTGCAACCAGGGATTCAATCTTTCGAAGAAATGGTCAACAAATTCATTTCTAAAATTTCCTTCAACATAACACATGATGTAACCTTAAAATATTTGTATAACCTGAAACAAAAAAGGGGGAGGCATTCTTGTCATTCTTACAATGTTGGAGAAATTTTTTTGCTAGATATCCTCAATATATACCTGAAGAGGAGAAGATTGAACTATTTATCTATAATTTAAATGGGGACATGAGTTATAGATCCGAACTATAATGTCCCCCAACCTTTGAAAAATTAATTGAGAATGGGCTTAAAATCGAATAAGCCCTAGTCAAATGAGGAGTGATTAAGCACTACAGTGAAACATTCAACAACACAAATCACTATGGAAACAACGACAAGCCAAAATTTTGGCAGAAAAATAAAAATACTGGAAGCAATGAAGCTACACCTAACAATACAAAACTAGTATTTAATTTGACAACACCAATTGTCAAAAAAAATAAAAATGAAAACTTGAATAATAATCAAAACACTACTCAAAACAATAGTACCAACAATGGAGAATCTTGATCGTCATATCAAAGACAATCCAACCAACAAAGATTCACCCCATTAGGACAAATGTTGGAATCCACAATGAGAGAGCTCATTGCAAATAGAATTATAACATTACTGAAAGCACGAAATTGGGAGCCAAAGGTGAAACCATCCTAGTGGAATGAAGCAGATTATTGCAAATTTCATAAGAATAAGGGACATAAAACAAATGACTTTCTGCAATTAAAACATTTGATAACAGACTTAATCGAAGCAAATAAGGTGTTTTTCGAAGGGCATCAAACAAACAATGATCACACAAAATTTACCAATGCATTACCCAACTACGAAAAAGGAGAGCTCTCTTCAAGTGGTAAAGGAAAAAGTATAAACTATGTCTATGAAACCACCATTCTTTTCCTTTTGGAGGATGATAAAAATGACATTGATAATCAAACAAATGGCACAAACATAAATCACATTGAATCCTTGAACATGATACCAAGCACAAACACATTTGACAATCAAATCAATGTCCTAAAGATCAGGGAAACACAAGACCATCAACAAGTCAATATCACAAGGGGGTAGTCCAAAGTAATATTGAAAGGAATTTCCTCCAAAACCACTACTCCCCTAGTACATCAATACAACATCGTAGACCAATTATAAAAAATACCCGCACAAATATCCATTCTATAACTTCTCAAAATTTCACCATCACATAAAGAAGTTCTGGAACAAGCTCTAGTAGCTACAATGGTCTCCAATAATTTGGATGTTTGTCAATTCCAATACATGGTGGGACATCTTACCACATCGCATTGTCTATCATTCTCTAAACAAGATGATGTGTATTTAAATCACCCACATAATGCAGCCTTGCATATATAAGTTCTAATCCATAAACATCACATCAAGCATGTCTTAATAGATGGAGGATCTGAGTTGAATATTTGTACTTTGAAATTGATTCATGCACTAGGCTATTCTAGCAATGCTATTGATTCCAAAAGGAAGATAACAATAAAGGCATATGATGAAGACGAAAGGTCTTACAAAGAGCTGATTGTACTTCCAATTCAAGTAGGACCAATTTTCAAAAACATTGTTTGTCAAGTGTTGGACAAGGATCTAACATACATCATACTATTGGGTCATCCATCAATCCATGAAATGCAAGTGGTAGCTTCAACATACTATCAATGTCTAAAATTTCTAGTAAATGGACAGGAGGTCGCCATATTAGCTGACAACAATAATCCACAAACTTGTAACATTTTGAAAACCAATCAAGATACATTGGTACCCCACAACAAATAAGTCGACACCTCCACTTCATCTAGTGGTAAAAGAAAAACCAATTTCATATCTAAATGGGTTGAGAAGAAGGATCAGGTAAAGGAAACAACTTTGGTAGAAACAACTATATCAAACACGGTAGGTCCTATGAATAAATTATTACAACAATTTTCAGACAAGGTTTAGTTAAAAGACAAAGGCTTAGGAGAATATTCCCTTGAGCAATATTTGTGTCGATCACAATTTCTACCCTCACCAAAATAATATGTACAACCCATATCAAACACATCGAGTTCATCACAACCCATCACAACTCTAAATGAAAGGTTTATAAAAGTAGGTACCCTTGAATATGAGTTAGAGAAGAAAACCATTCTCAATTGGCTATATAAGGATGAAGAAGCCTCAACCTCAATGGATATCAGCATCAAAACAAATTAGTATGGAAAAGGGAAGATTATTTTAGAAAAAAATGGGCTATGAAGGCCAAGGACCAATTGGAAAGAGAGAGGACAATATTATTGAACTTATTCAACCTCTAACACTACAGCCTAAAGATAAAATAGGATTAGGCTACATAGGTGAAAAAAGATGAAGAAACTCAGAAAGTGATAGAAATAATTCTACAAATGAGAAATGGTTCCAACATAGATTCCAACAATTATGAATGGGATCATCTATTTGCTACATCCTATACTAACAAACAAATTTATGTTATCCTAGCATATACACCCTTACAAGAGGATGGAAAAAGTTTAGGAAATAGACCATTTATGGTGGGATCAACAAATATCGATGACTCATGCAAGGAAAATTAGACATCGAGTGAGGAAAACAACTTGGAGGTGAGTACTATCATAGACCTCGACCTTCCTACTGACAACTTTGACCACCTAGCCATTAGAAAATTTACAACCATTGACCTTATTCAACCTGGTGACTTATTACCCTTAAGACATCTTGAACTTATTGATTGGGAACCCACTAAACCTATTCATTTACCAGTCTTCTCAAATGATGATGCCATCATCAACTATCTTTGAAGTGACAAACCTGATACAAGTTCTATTTGTAACGTTCATAATGATTCTTTAAAATAGGAGGGTGTCAAATATTCTAGTTGCAAAAATGATAACAAAAAAAAAGATCTAATGGTGAAAACCTTTCTAAGGTAGTATTAGACCTTGAAAAAGAAAAAATAAAGAACATATCCAACAGTGAAAACCTTTTTGAGGCATTGAAGGATGGAAAATTTGACACCCTCCTAGAGCATTACCATGATAGGTCATTAGTACTAGTAGAAACGACATAGTCTATTAATCTAGGAACAACTAAAAAGATAAAGATTCTACATGTGGTAGCATCTATGACAAAATAGGAGAAGCCTGCATTCACTAAATTCTTTGAGGAGTGAAATGTCAATTTTTCTTGGTCTTATTCTGACAAGCCAAGATTGGATCTAGATATCATGATGCATCATCTGTCTCTACCACAAAAAATCAAGCTAGTCAAACAAAAGTTAAGAAAGATGCATCCCAACATCGCCCTTATGGTTAAAGTGGAGTTGAAGAAGTTATTGGATGCAAGATTTATCAGGTCCATAGATTATGAAAAATGGATCTCAAACATTGTTCCAGTATCCAAACTTGATAATAGCATTAGAATATGCATTAGTTTCAAGGATTTAAACAAGGCATGCCCAAAGGATGATTTTCCTTTACCCAACATTGATACAATTGTTGATCTAATGGAAGGACATGCCATTTTATCTTTAATGGATGGATTCTTAGGCTACAACCAAATAAAGATAGCACCTAAAGATCAAGAAAAGACAACATTCACTTGTCATTGGGGTACATTCTATTGGAATGTCATGCCTTTTAGATTGAAGAATGCAGGTGCAACATACTAGAGGGCGATGACCACTATATTCCATGACATGATGCATATTTTCATGGAAGATTATGTGAATGACATCTTATCAAAATCATACACTAGGGAGGGACATCTGGAAATCCTCGAAAAAATATTTAATAGACTAGAAAAATTCAACGTCAGGTTGAACCCTAAAAAGTGTGTGTTTGGGGTAACATCAGTCAAACTCCTTGGTTAGATAGTGTCAGAGAGAGGAATTGAAGTGGATCCAACTAAGGTCAAGGCAATAATGGAGATACACCAGCCTAAAAACATCAGTTAATTACAGTCTCTACAAGGCAGGTTACAATCCATCAGGAGATTTATCTCCCAATTAACAGACAAAAGCCACCCATTTAATCATTTACTTCATAAAAATATGTCATTAAAATGGGATCATGATTGTGAAAAAAATTCAACTAGATAAAACAATACTTGATGTCACCTCCAATACTCATGCTACCTGTAGCAGATAGACCATTATTACTGTATATTGCAACAACTAAAATATCTTTAGGAGCCCTATTGGCACAAGAGGATTC
>VDFB02116779.1:0-20566 GCA_007258455.2 Sequoia sempervirens | reverse complement strand
TATACTTTTAAGCTAGTAATTCATTAATAAAAAATATGGTGTAGAAGGAGTCAATATTAGTATGGTTATTAGTTAGAGATTTAATAGATACACCTCAACTAAATATTATACATCCTCATCATTCATTATATCATTAGGAATATTAACAAGTTCTCCTATCTCATTTAGAGTAGTTTAGTAAAACAAAACCTTATCTCTATGCACAACAATTCTAAGGAGTTCCCCTATTGGAAGTAAAATTATAGTTTGATTCATGACTTGAGTCATATCAATAGGGTTGTAATTAGGTAAGGGTACATCATGTGGAATAGTTAAAGAATCAGCATTAGGACTATAAGGCGTAGGTTGGGTATATTTGTTTATGTCTTATATATTTGATTTGGTCATGAAAATATATAATTATGTCTCTATCATTAATGGAGTTATGTTGTCATTATTTAATAATGATAATCCTTAGGTGAACCAATGATAATATTTTGTTACCCTTATTATAGTGTAGACTAGTTTCATTGGGGCATGTTTGAAGTGTTAAAATTATCTTGAGGAATGATCGAATTCCTGATCAAGTGAGGATACCAAAGGAGGTAGAATACTTGTCCTCCTATCACTTTATTCTTTTCTTTGTCTTCACACTATCCTTTTGATGGTTAGAATTGAACCTATTGTATTTTGGAACTTGGATGTCCGCCCTCTAGAATATTTATTGCACTTGAAGGTGTTGCAAATCAATTAATCATAGGGAGATACTTATTTATCATATTTTGCTACACTAGATTCTTCACTTTCTCTAGAATACTATTTGAAGGGGTGTCATTTATAACTTAATTTTCTAACCCCTATTTTCCTTTGTCAACACCTATACCCTACATGGCATATTGACAACGTTTTATCTCATACAAGAACTTATATGTTTTTAATTGATATCAATTTGTGTCACCAAAAAATGTATAGTTGAAATTTTTATGCTCACTTGAGTCTCTCTTATCGACTTTGTCTTGATTTTTCCAAGATTTAATGTTGTAATGTGGTCAACACATTCACATTAGGTCTTGGACCCTTGTGAATCATTAAGACTTCTAGGTTGTCTTGCAAAGGCCTTGTGAAGTGTTGTAACTCACTTCCACACTTTTATAGGACCCTTTCATCATAATTCACCTAAATAACCTCTTTTTTATCAGTTACCAAGTCTTATTTCAAAGTGTTGTAAAGTGTTGTAACCCACTTTCACGCTTTTCTAGACTTGTCATCACTAATTTGACCCTTTCTCATGTTTAAATGACTCATTAATACACTTTTCGGACCCCCTTAAGTGTGTTTTTGAGGATATTCCTGTTAGACCACATTTAATGCCTTGTAATTCCCAACACCCACTTAATTTTCTTAAGTGGGACTAAGTTGCCAATAGGGGCGACTTACTCCTTTTGGCACAAAACTCAAACTTATTTTAAATTTTTGGCAGGATTTTATCCTCTAACCCTTGAGTTCGGCCTGTGATGTGTTATTTTTGGGAAATTAAATAGTAAAAAAACAAGTATAAATAAGGGACTCATTAAGCATTTAATCTTACAAGTATTCAAACACTCTAAGCACAATCAAGTCATCCATTGGAGCACTTCATTACATATCTTTAGAATTACACATCAAGGGTTTGATAAGTATATGACATTGCATGTTGTTTATTTATCATTCTCTTTCTATTTCATTTCATTATATAGGGTTTGATTACCAAAGTGGGGTTTGACCAAGGCAAACCACTATACTCTAACCCTTAACCATTTCCCCCCCTTTGCATGTGTGTTTACAAACTTTGTAGGCAGATTTGTCAAAAGAAATAGGTGTTGAAAAGTGGTCAAGAAGTCATCGAAGCTATTGGAAGTCAACATAACTTCTAATTCAAGCTTGGAGGCCCTTTTATCTTCCCCATTTTTTTGTAGAGATCAAGTCTGGTTTGTCGAGGAAAAAAAAGAGTCTGGACTTGGAAGCTAGGGATCTTGTCCTAAGGATTCCTGAAATCTACAGGTGGAATAAGTTAACACTATTGTAAAGATTAGTCTCATTATCGAGGCCTGAAAGAGTAGTTTCTACATTTTTGGATACCCATTTGGTGATTCCTATTTTGGCAAGTTTTTCGGCTGGGACTAAGTTTTGCTTCTTTGGAGTAAGTGTCCTAGTCAGCATTTTTTTAGTCAAATTTTAGGTTAAAACTTCTCCCACATCAGATTTCCAGATTCTAGGGTGCACCTCTCCAGTTATGTTATGCTATTTCATCATTTACTTGCATTTTTAGGCAATTTTGCATATCATGATGTGTTTTCCAACACTACATTTCTTAGGTTTTACATCCATAAATCATTTTTTTTTTCAGATTAGTGCATTATTACATCATAATAGGACATATTACATCTCATTTACATTAGTCTTGAGTGTAGAAATTTGCATTTTGGACCCCATTTATTTCTCCTTTTAGGTGAAAAACCCTAGAAGGAGCTAAAGTAGTGTGGGCAATCCAAAATCATTGTCCACATTTTGGTGAACCTAACTTTTGAACATTATTTTCTTCTAATTTTAAGTGCATCATAGGTTTCATTTGCATTTACATTGCATTAGATATTGCATTGATTTTAAATTGCATCCTAGGGTTTTTCAAAATTGCATTAGTGAAAAGCTCAAATAACTTGCATTTTTGCATTGAAAATCGCAAAAAATATAATTTTTCATACTGTAATTGCATCTGTGCATTTGAAATACATCAAATTGCATTTATTTTTTTTGAAAATCTCAAAAAAATCATCACTGGGACTAAATCGCCACACTGGGTGACTTAGTCCTGCACATTTTCCACTTTAATTTCTAGTAATTTTTTGGGTATTTTTTGCCTTTTTGTTTTTAGGTATTGCATTCTTGTTTTAGTTTACATAATTTCTGTTATATTTGCATTTTATTATTCCTATATTGCATTGTATTTTCATCCATCCCACCTCTTGTGGTGGGAATGTGCATGATCATCATGGAAAAAATAGGTCCTTAAGTGGCAAAAAATTTAGAAAAATCAAAGTTAGGCAACATGACGTAAAAATTTGAATAAGTTATCTATATTATTTCAAAAATGTGTAAGAATAGAATCTATAGAAAATTGAATGTAGTTTCTAAACTACTAGGTTTATTCTTTAAAAAAAAGAAAATCTATTTGGTGAAAATTTGAAATTTCAATGGAGTAGCACTTACGAAATTTCAAAGGAAAAATAAGAGTAGGTGTGCAATGGAAATACACCCTAACCACAATAAAATAATAATATTTTTTAGAGATTTAGATATAGGTAGAGGGACTCATGTGTCCCAATGTGATGCATATTTTTTGTAGTTTTTCCAAGTAAATAATTAATTATAGGAATTTTTATTACAACTTTTATAAAATATAAAAACTTCATTATGTCGACCACCTTAACTTGGTCAAAACTTCATATAATTTAATTTTTTCTTTTTAATCTATGGTAATGCAAAGCATAGGAATATGGCCAGCATGTTTGGATTCAAAAAATGTGATACCGTTTAGAAGCTATATAGATGTTCTTCAATCGACCTACTCGATCAAAATTTGAGTCATAAATTCAAATAGAAAATAAATAATAATAATTTATTAAATTAAAAAATAAAGAAAGCATAATTTATATTGAGGTGGAAGCTAAGAATCTCCTTTAAAAACCCTTTTTTTTCATCAATTTTGGGTAAAAAAAAGCCATCAGCCACATACCCTATATATACCCATCATATTGCCACTTTTTGGCCCATCATGATCCTACACATACCCTAGTATTTGTATGAGTTCTTAGTGCCCTATTGATAATACTTTAGTGAGAAGAAGTTCCCAACTCATGGAATCCTATGATAACACACTCATTGTGGACCTTGGGTTGTCTCGAACTCCTACTCCTAGAATGGAAAATGGTGCATTAGGCATGGATACTACCACTAGTACACCTTTACCTTTAGATACAATGCATGTTGACACATCAAATGCATACATTCTGCAAGATAAAGCAATTAACATTCATGAGGATTTAGCACATTTGCAACAACACTTGTGTCTTGAAAACATTTCAACCACTGACATTCCTGCTATAGAGAACATCCATCAAATTCTTGAAAGGGATTAGGGCTTAGATGTTATGAAACAAATTGTTGAGATATACCAAAAACATGTCTCTAACACATCTCAACCAACAAACACTATGGTTAGCCATGGAGGATCTCACATTTCCCCTCATTCAACTGTAGCATTCATACCTACCTATACCACTCCTCAAGCTACAACAACCATACAACAAGTTAGTCAGGTTTCTCCTTCTTTCGCTATTCCAACTAGCATTCCTAGTTCTTTTGTTGCATCAAATGTTCCATCCTCCACCACCTTGACCCCTCTTAGTGTCCGGTTCACTTGTCCCAACATTACATACACTCCATCACCATTCTCTCTTCTACCTCATGCCACTTACACTGACCAGGTTTCATTACACAATTATTACAAACTATTTATTCCTTGCAACAACAAATCTCTACCATAAACCAAAACCAAACCACACACCCACCTACTATGTCTATAGTAGCCCATTATCTTTGGAAATCTTAATAACACCAATGCCACAAGGAATTGAGATGCCTAGGTTTGAGAAGTACAGAGGTAAAGGAGACCCTACTAATCATGTCAATGCTTATATAGCCTTATGTAGTGATTTTGTCCTTGATGATAAACTATTAGCCAAACTATTTCCTAGGACCTTAAAGGACACTACCTTGGAGTGGTTTTCAAACTTACCCAATCATTCCATTCAATCATTTAATGAACTTGTTGATGCCTTTATAAGTCATTTTCAAGTCCATATGACTCCCAAAAAGACAATGGCTAATTTAATGAGATGTAAATAAAATGTGGATGAAAAAATCACTACTTTCATTGCACGCTATTAGTCATTATATGCTCAAGTAGATGTCAAGGTTCCTGACTCACATCTCCAAAAGATGTTTATCGAAAACTTGCAAACTCAAATTCAGAATAAATTGACCATGATGAAATTTTATTCTTTCATGCACTTATGCACAACCCTTTGTGATTATCACAATTCAGTTAGTAGTTGTGATGCAAAGTCCACTTCCAACTGAACTAAGAAATATGAACCTAGCACTTCAAAAAATTCACAAACCAAACAAAGGGATTTTACAATTCAACCCCCCTCAACCTATCAATAGCCAAGTAGTAGTTGTTAAAGCCACGATACCTTACAGTTATGGAGATCCAAAACAATAGTTTACACCCTTACCAGATACTCTTCATAACACCATGACCCAACTTAGACAACAACAAATGATTTCTTCACCCCCTGTGACACCATTAGATACAACTAAACCATTGCCTCCAACCTTCCAACCTAATGCTTATTGCCATTATCATAGACAAAACAAACATGACACATAACAATGTAAGCATCTTAAACACATAGTGCAAGACCTCATTGTTTTTGTCCGTCTATCCATTTCAAATGTTAATGAAAAAGGAAATATGTTCATTGCCCCACCCAATCAAAATTTGCAATTTTTTACCAATCCCATGCTTAAACATAATGTGTCATTTATCAAAGCCAGTGAAACTTGAAACAATTATGTGATGATTGTTCATAAAGAGACTAAACATCCTGATCCTATTAACCCTCTATTAATCCTATGGATGAAATGGTAGGAGCAATAGAAATTATCCCTCGTAAGGGCCAAACTAAGAAGAATCTTGATATTACTTTCACTTCTAAAGATATTCTTCTGAATCTTCCCAATGGTCCTCTCTACATAGCCAAACATATTTATGATAAGCCCACTAATGGGATACTCATAGATCCCTCTTGTGGCAAGAATGTGATCACTAAGGAATTTTTGGTCTTACATGATCTTTATCAAGATACCTATGACAAACCAAGAGCATGGATAAAAACACATAATGGTTTCATGTGCCCTATGATTGGATCGATCGTTCTTCCATTAAAAATAGGACCTAAGATAGTGGATGTTACATTCTCTATTATTCCATAATCTAATCAATTTCACATGTGGCTAGGCTATCCATGGCTTTGCTTGATGAAAGTTGTTCCTTTAGTCATACACAAATGTTGAAAGTTTCTGCATGACAATGACATATTCACTATCCACAATCAATCCTCATACACCTCAGTTATCCCCATCCTTGATGAGACAATGCTTGAACCTGAACCTGAACAAGAAAACCTAGATCAACTACGCCTAAACACTTCCCCTTCTTCCTCCAAATGTCCACGAGATAATGAAACCCATCCTGTCATGCCCCCTCACATAAAACAATTTTATAAAGCAAAAGAGAAAGTGATTGACCCATCTCCTTTGGTTCCTTCCATTCTTCCCCCTCGGGAAGAAAAGGAGCCTATGGTGGATCAACCCGCTCTTACACCTACATAGCTTCAAAATAGAATCAAAAGAAATCATGGTGCTAGGGAGCACAGGTGTTGATGTCATCTTCTTGCTCGTCAATTACAAACTGAAGCCAACAAAGAAAATCAAGCTCTGCCTTTAACAAAAGTAATACCTGATCACCCTCCTCCTCTCGACTTGCCACAAGATAGTATGTTACAATCATCACAAAAAAATGACCTGATACCATAGCCCCAACTCCTAATACACCCCTCATTGGAGATTACCGTCCGTCCCCCCATCATGATTAATCTAGATGATGATGAGGAGGAGGAGATCTCTAAGATAGATTCAAAGAGGTGCATAATGATTTGAATTCTTTATTTTCCTCTTCCATGAGCTTAAATGACAAAACTATTACACCAAGTGAGGAACTTGGTACTTCCCCTAGTTCAACACTTGCAATTCTCCCTTTGGAAATTCAACCACCCTCACAATACACTGAACATGATTGGGAGGTGGATGACCTGTTAGATGGTTGATTTGTATTTTGCTTGCTAGCCTTTTGAATTTTTCTTTTATTTATTTCTTCTTCTTTTGTATGTGTGTATCATGTTCACCCATGATGTGACGTTTGATGTTCTATCTCTCTTTTTTCCCTTCCTCTATTTGTACCTCTATTCTTAAAACTATATGTTGTATATTGCCTTTTCTTTTTTGATTTTGATTTGTGTTTTCCTTTTGGGGATGACACAAAGTGTAGAGTTGCCCTATGTCTCTTCCATGTTGACCCAAAAGGTCCCTTTTTCTTTTACTTTGTCTTTTCTCATGTTTTCCTTTCGGGGATGATGCAAGGCATCAAGACCGAAATGTCTCCTTCATGTTGACCCAAAATCCTTTCCTTTGCTTTTTCCTTTTTGTTTTCTTTTCGCTTGTGTTTTCCTTTTTGGGATGACGCAAGGTGTTGAGGAAACAATGTCTCTTCCATGTTGACCCTAAATAGATTATTTTTCTTTTGTTATCACTCTCTTTGTGTCATTCTTCAAGTTCTATGTATTTGGGGAATGATTATAGTTCTGAGCTCTTTTATAAAAACATTGCAACAATGAACATATTGACCCCAAATCCATAGATCCCTTATGTGTTTGGTGTGTTCCTTTATGGGGGCCAACTCTCTTTTCTTTTCTTTCTCATGGCGTTTTTTTCCCCTCATTTTTCATCTCCTATCTCATACAATCTTCTAATCTCTTGCACTCATTAAGCATTCAATCTTACAAGTATTCAAGCACTCTAAGCACAATCAAGTCATCCATTGGAGCACTTCATTGCATATCTTTAGATTTACACATCAAGGGTTTGGTAATTTTAAGACATTGCATGTTGTTTATTTACCATTCTCTTTCTATTTCATTTCATTATCTAGGGTTTGATTACCAAAGTGGGGTTTGACCAAGGAAAACCCCTATACTCTAACCCTTAACCATTTTTCCCCCTTTACATGTGTGTTTACAGGCTTTGTAGGCATATTTATCAAAGAAATAGGTGTTGAAAAGTGGTAAAGAAGTCATCAAAGCTATTCAAGTCAACATAACCCTAGGTAATTCAATATTGGAGACCCTTTTTATCTTGTTTTTTTGTAGAATCAAGTGTGGATACCTATCAGGAAAGAAAGTGCAGACCTGAAGCTACTTGATCCTATCCCGAGATTCCCAAAAACTGTAGGTGGACTAAATTGCCACTACTGGTGGATTAGTCCTACTGCCAGGCCTGAAAAGTGGTTTTTGCATTTTTGGATACCCATTTGGCAATTTTTTATTCTGGCAAGTTTTCCCAAAACTGGGACTAAGCTGCCCAGCCTAGTGTAACTGTCCCAGTCAACATTTTTAGTCAATTTTTTAGGATTCCATAACCTCTCCACATCATATTTCAGATTCTAGGTGCACCTCTCCAATTCTGTTATGTTATTTCATCATTTACTTGCATTTTAGGCATTTTGAATATCACGGTGTGTCTTCTAGCACTTTACATTTCTTAGGTTTTGCATCATTAAATCATTTTATTTTCATATCAATGCATTAGTACATCATAATTAGACATATTACATCTCATTTACATTAATATTGAGTGTATACATTTCCATTTTGGACCCCATTTCTTTCTCCTTTTAGGTGAAAAACCCTAGAGGGAGCTAAAGCAGTGTGGGCAATCCAAAATCATTGTCCACACAATTTTAAATATGCATCACTACTACATCTATAAGGAATTTTATTTCTTTAGCTAGTGGTGTGGTCCTTTTGTATTTATGATTCACGATTTACCTTAAGTACTCAAAATATGAGCAATTAATTCATATGTATTTAAAATTTTGCCATGATGAGATTATAATATTTGATTAGTTACTCATAATTATGATACTCAATTTATTCATTTGTATATTTATATTCATTTATGTCTAGGTGATCAATTTCTTCATCATGATATTTTGTAGCATCTTCCTTATTAAAGAATTATCCATCTTTTCTTCTTGATAGTGCAACTAAATAATTACTTGGATCATGTAGAAGGTAGAATCCATCAAACCAGAATGAGGTGTCTTATAAATGTATATTATCCCTTTGAAAAGGGTTGAGGGTTTCTTTGTCTCAATTCTTGAAGTTTCCTTTCCTAGGAATCATTTATATATCATTTTGGTATGATCTTTTAGACAAATAAATATTATAAGGTTTTTTTTCACAAGATAAGCAACATTTATAGGGTGATGTACCCTTTACACAATGAGCTACAAGGCCCTCAAAAAGTAGGGTTTTGAAAGGACCAAGAACCTTTTACAAAGCTAAGAGGACACTACCTAGCAAAAAATTCTCAAACTTTTCCAATGAACTAGTACCAGTAGAGACACCGCAGTAGCACAGTAGAAACACAAACAACACCTAGTCAATAGAAACCATGAGAGACAAAACTCTCAGAACCAACATTAGTCTTGAGAAAATGATAGACTAAAAACCCAAACTTTGCACCACAACTAGAAGCAACTGAACACTTCAGACAAAAACCAGTCCTATTAAAATCAAGAAACAACCCACAAACTACAAGCCCAAAAGACTGCTTGAAACAACCAAGTCATACAACACCTACAACAAATGGACTACAATAGACCTTCTACTCAAATTAGACAAAAATGAGCCTAACAATTTCTTACCAAAAGGGGGGTAAGAATCACAAGTAGTCATAAAGAAATGATCTAAGCCAAAGAAAAACCCACCACACAGTAAGCCTTGAAGACTACCAGAAACAACTAGGCCACTAACCACCTATAGCAATTGGACAACAAAAACCCTACCGCTCAATTTAAACAAAACTACGTACGCCTAACATAAACCAAACAAAATAGGCATAATAATCACAAAAAGTTGCAAAGAAATGTTCTTCAAGAAGCACCAACCAACTAGACACCAATCTCACAACCACCCTAAAAGGATGGGGCTCCCCTCTATAGGAGAGGAAGAAGTGGGGGCCAAAACTACCAAAGAAACCTCCCTCCAGAGAAAGCACACTCCACCTCGATAGGAACCAACTAAGGAGAGAAGCAATCCCCACCATATCAACAACCACCATCTCCACCTCAATAGGAGAGGGCTCCACCTTAATAGGAGCCATATTCACCTCTATAGAATACATCGATTAAAGGACATGGTAGAAAGCAAGAACTCTAGCAGAATAGGCAAAAACCTCCCCCCAAGGCATCCAGACAAAAGAAACAAAGAGGACACAAAACAAGACTTCCAAAGAAGCTCTAAAACCAACCCCCATCAAACACGTCAACAACCAAGAAATAAAAGCACTAATCTTCTAGCACAGACCATTCTCCACCACACCAACAACAAACCCCCATCTCCCCAAAAGAGGATAAGAGATGGTCACACAAACTTGCAACTCCAACAATGAGAGGAAATTTATTGAGAGAAAAGTAACAAACAAAATCACTGCTCTAATGAGCATCTCCAATCAAGCTACCATGTAGCTAGCATCTTTCACAAACTAGCCTCGAAGGAAGCATAACACCATTCCCCATAAGGGGATCAAACTGGAACCCAAGAAGACAAAGAGCAACTAGAGAAAAACACCCTTAACCACACTCTCAAACACCACCCTCGACATAATAGGAGGGATAACCACCTCAATAAGAAGCTGAGAGGGAAGGAAGAAGATAGAAGCACTAGTGAATAGTGCAACAGAAACATCCCTTAAGAACGAGCCAAACCAAATGGAGACAACAAAGGTAAAACTACCCAAGCACCAAAGCCCAACACAAAACCCAACAAGCCACAAGAGGCATCCACACAAGGGAGCCAATCACAGACACAACAAGGGAGAAGAACAAATAAGTAATTCCTTATAAACATCCCTAATCTCAAAATACACTAGGAACCAATCACATTTGACCCACTGACTGGAGCACAACATAGGGGTGGAAAGAAAAATGTGGACAACAAACTTCCCACCACGACCAACCCAAATAGCCACCCAAGCTGCAGGAAGCAACTCATCAATAGGGGAGCAAGGGAGAAGCTTCTCAAAACCCCAATACACCACACAAGCCAAAGGAAACACCAAGCCATCTTTGAGAAGCACCACCAAACACTGCAGAATAGAGATAGCAATCACCACACCACAAGATACCACAAGTTATAAGGTTTGTTATGGAAATGTTGAACCTCATTTTAATGTTATGCAACATTATGAGGTGGTAATACATTTTCTAATACATTTCCATTCCTTACTTCTATGTTGGATAAATCCCTCACTATACCCATGTTAGTCTTCTAGTTTCTTGTCATTAGTAAGAATTTTATTTGAAATTACTCTATCTGGATGTGAGGTCTTAATACTTTTCCTTTTGATATGCCTCTGAGATGCTATTATATGTCTTTCAATGTTTATAATTGTAGCATATGCTTCCCTCGAAATTTGCGAATTTCTATCCTTGAGACCTAGTATCAAATCTTGGAATCAAAGTCACTGTAGGACAAGAAAAGGCACATGAAATCATTAGGTCTAAGAATTGGTTACACCTTCCTAATTTTCATGTTGAACTAGTACTATTGAAGTATACCACCATTTTATTTATGCATTTCTTGATGGTCAAAATTCCATGGATGACAAACTTGTGATCTATCCTATCCTCATATTATAACTTAAAATCTCTCTTGAACTATTCTCATGACTAAATGATATCATCTTGGAGGCTCCTATAGCACTCCTTTTGCACTTTTTCTAAGGATAAAAATTTTTAATAATCACATCCTCATCCTTAATTTCATGCTCATTTATGATATTATGATGTGTCTCAAATTTTCCTCTCATGTAAATACATTATTAGGGTATGTGCAGGATCATGATGGGCCAAAAGGTGGTGATATGATGGGTTATTGGTTGATGACTTTGTTTTACCCAAAATTGATGAAATGAGAAAGGGTTTTTAAAAGAGATTCTCAGCTTTCCACCAATGTAAATTATGCTTTACTTTGAATTTAATAAATAATTATTATTCATTTTCTATTTGAATTATGACTAAAGTCCTAATTGATAGGTTGAGTGAAAAACATCCATAGCTTTCAAACGGTATCACATTTTTTGAATTTGAAACATGGGTCACATTCTATGGTTCACATACTATAAGATTAAAAAATAAATAAATAAATTTCATGAAGTTTTGACCAAGTTAAGGTGGTCAGACATACGAGTTTTTATATTTTTTAAAGGTTGTAATAAAAAAATCATAATTAATTATTTACTTAAGAAAAAAATTACAAAAAAAATATGCATCACATTGGGACATGAGTCCTCTACTTATATCTAAAATATTATAAAAAAATACTATCATTTTATTGTGGTTAGGGTGGTTAGACAGACACCTACTTCTTATTTTTTCCTTGAAATTTAAGTACTACTACATTGAAATTGGTGAATTATCACCAAATAGATTTTAAAAAATAAAAATAAACCTAGTAGTTTAGAAACTACATTCAATTTGCTACAAATTCTATTCTTACATATTTTTGAAATAATATAGATAACTTATTCACATTTTCACATCAAGTTGTCTAACTCTGATTTTTCTAAATTTTTTGCCACTTAAGGGCCTATTTTTTCCATGATGATCCTGCACATACCCATTACCTTGAAATCTTGGTATCTATCATCTTATTTCATTTTTAATTACATTTATAAAACTAGGGATACCAAAAAAATCAAGTTTATTGTATCTTTCAAATCCTAAAGGTTGTTTGACTAGATAATTTTATTGAGCATGACATTTGAATTGGGGTCTCACATTTTAATTATTGACCAACTAATTATACTATCGATTTGGTAATTGATGATGATGAACATGCAGAGCATAGTTTTGATTTGGTCAATGGAAATTTTGAGTATGTTCAAGGTTATAATCTAACTATTGGGTATTATTGATGAGTTATGCTTGTTGCAACTTAATCTAATTCTAATAGTTTTATATCTTTATTTGAAATGATCAATTAAATCTATGCTATCATCAATATATCTATCTCTACAGTAATTTTTAGATTGAATCACTATATCAACATCGCAGAACATAACATATTTCTCATGATCAACTCTATGAAAGGATTCAAGGGAGTTGGGAAGTAGACCTTCCCTTGTAACTCTTACATGTGGAGCCCATCTTATATGTTTACATTTAAAATATTTATATTAGGAGAGATATTCATATTTTATATACTCGTGTTTGTTTCAGTTTTAGGAATACCATTTGAATTATTACGATTTATCTAGTGATTCCAATCATTTCATCACTTGAATCTTCCAAAGAATACAAGAATTAATCTGTAAATTGAAGCATGTTGCATCTACTTGAAGTACCAAATTTATTATTTGAAGGAAGAAGTCCACTAGACATACCTTTATTTAAATTTTCATGTAGTATATTGAGTTCTTGCTTCTATTTTCATATCCTTTAATTCTTAAGGATTTCTTGAATGACCTCTTCTTTCAATTTATAATTTCTTTGATATACTTTGTGGTTCTAAATCTCACCTTGGATAAAATCATTATCTTCACCATGGAAGAGACAAACCTATAAATTACTTCCATAATTTAATTGTTGAAATAGGCTACTAAATTTGCAACCTTAAACATTAACTATTTCATGTATCTCCTTGTTTCTTGGAATGTGTTCAACAACACTAAGATTATTGTGAGATTAATATTTGATGAAATAATCATGATTATTGACATTTGTAATTAATTCTAAATGTAAGAAGCATGTGAGGGTGTCCATATTGAGTTCCTAAATAATAGGGACACATGGGACACCCACATGGTGGGGTGAAACTCACCTGTGTTCTACTTAACTATACTTGAGTAACAATTAACACTCCTTTTGAATTTATCCTAGGAGTTAGGATTTTCTGCTTGTACTTGAAGTCTGCCAAAGGACCGGGCTTCAAATGTTTTAGTCTAGTCTACCGTAGAATCACTTTAGTTTAGTTTAGTTCACCACCAAATACTACTGGCTCCACTTGGGCCATGATCTTCGGCTTGCATGCAAGCATGTTGCATGCATGTTGGTTATTTTGAGTCAGATGTAGTTAGCTTCAAGAACTTGTAATGCAGTACATACACACATTGAGTTGTGGCGACGATAACAGGGACTACCTCCAGTTAACAAGGGATGACCATTCTTTGGGAATGGTGTTGAGTAAATGTTTCAGTTAACAATAAAGCACTTGAAGCTAACTTGGGCACCCAAGATGCTTTATTGGAATTAACTCCAATGCATGCTAAGATATTTCTGAAGGCTCAGTTAAGTAGCTTTAATTGTGGGCGCCATCTTTGAGGAATAGCTTTGGAATTATCACCGAAGTGAAGGAGAAGTTGTAGCTTCAGTTTGGGACACCCAAATGCATGATGCACATGTTGTAAGCTTTAGTCTTCACTGAATAACTCTACTTGAAGGAATATGGCGTACCTTTTCAAGGGCTTGAGATTATGCATTGTAATTATCACCATTTGGAGATTACAAGGTTGCATATTGTCTATATATCTCATTCAAGTTGAATAGAGTTTGGAGATTGGTTATTGCAGGTGTGAAGAAGATTGGTAAAGACGTAATAGCATTCTCAAGGAATTGAGCTATTGTAACTGTAGTTTGAATAATAGAATAATTTGGTGGAGTTTTTTCCTAAAGGGTTTCTCTCACCTGCATAATCTTGTGTAATCTCTAATATCCGCCTGCAGTTCTTCTATCAACTTCTCTACATTCTACAATGCACGGATTAATCCAAGATAATCAACCACAAAGAATATATGTAACAAAGAAAAGACTTACTTAGGAACAGCAATATTGAAGTTTTACAGTATTGCCAAGAAAAACACCCCATTTTTCTCAACATTAATGTGTTATTCTATTAGCTCAAGTAGATGCACTATCAAGTTATCCAAATGGATAATTGTAAACTTTTTGAAATTCATTACTATAATCCTCACACATTTTCCAGTATTAGCTCTCCCCAATAATAGTATTAATATATTAGGTTCTTGAATGGCTACTGCCACTTTAGAGGAATCAATCCACTTCAAGGGCATGGAGATGTCATTCTTAAATAAGCATACAACAAATCATCAAAAATAACCAATGATGATATGCCAATTACTAAGAGTGGATAATATATCCTTCACTTTGGGTTGAACTAGACCTAATAAGGTATTCTAAAGGTATCCTAAATAGGATTAAATCCTAATTACACACAAATAAAATAAAATAATTGTGTATCAATCAATGTAAATTTGGTCCCAAAATTTTCCACTAGATTGAGGAATAACCTACTACAATATAACCTTTATTAAGCTAATAAAAATTAATTTCAAGATTACAAGATGTGGGTATCTAGGGCATGATTATTTTAAGGTGAAATCCTTCAATTATGGTCACTAGAGATATTTTTCTTAGTTAAAATGTTGACCCATGCCATGTTTACAAATTTAATTCTTACTCCTATACTACTAGTTAAGGATATTATTTATTATAAGTGTATGGATGATCAAAATTTCCAATATTAGTTCATTATAATGCGTTATAAAGCCACAATTAACTAAAAGACAACATAGAAATGATGAAAGAGATGATCACTAAACAAACCTAATATCCCCCTCCAAAATTCTATAAATCTATATGTAATTAGGAAATGACCATTACACACATTATCTATAAAGTATTAAAGTGTTGTGATCCTTATCAAATGAATATTCAATTCATAGAAACAAATGTGATGAGAGAAGAACTTGTCACACTTTCTCACTTAGAATTCTTCTTGAAGATCCACAACTAGAAAAGGAAATATTTTGTTAAAAAAAATATGCTACATGATAGTTATCCCCTCATGATTCTTAGGATGATAATTTAATAGTGGTTGGACATGCAATGATTGAAATCATAGGATCTTTCTTAACATTATAAATTGCATGAAAATGGAGAAATGACTAGGATTTTTCTTTTGGAAAATGAAATAGTATTTGTAAAATTTATTAGGTTTTTGGATTACTTCACATAAATTATCTAAGATATGGACTTAATTAGTGGTGCATGTGTAACAATTTAGAATCCCATAAAATATAATAAAATTGCAACATGAAAAAAATGTAAGGATCATTAGGAGATGTGGACTCTTGAAGGAGATTTGTTCTCTCGTGTGCAAAACTAGAGGAGAAATCTTGACACAATTGAAGGAGATGTGGAATTTTGGATGTTGTCTCAATATGTAAGGAGGTTGGGGACACTTTATGTTCTCTCATGTTGTGTAGAGGTTTGTAGGTTCTATAATTAGGAGATCCACTGATGGAGTTAGTTTGGTGTTTCATGGGTAAGCGAGGAGAATTGGTGGAGAGATGCTTCATCAAAGTCTTCAAAATGGTTGTTGTGATCAACTCTTGCAATACTTCATGTTTGCATACTAATGTAATAGGGGATATTAGAATATTACATTAAGTTGGATTAGTTTATAGTTTAAATGGATTAAAAAAATAGTTTAGATATTATTAGTCAATGCCCTCGTTTTAATAACCTAAGAATGCTGCAAAAGTGATATAAAGTGTAATAATTTTTTTAAAAGTATTAATACTATATTAACAGCTGCACACATTCTTAGGGTTAAACGATCTACACTACTCTTTAAGTTCTCTATGTTTAATTTAAGTATTTCACATTGCACTTAATAACTATAACATAAAATAAACATTGCATAATAATTTAAAATTCCCATTCAAGATATAATGAAGTACAAATACGCTTCCATACATTGCATTGATATGATATTACATTGCTCATCCATCCGATGAGGTAGTTCAAATAATAGATAATGCATTTTTACAAATGATCACCTCTATACATTTGAGGGATGGACTGCTACTGCCAAATATCTACATTTGCATGGAACCACAGTTTCCTGTCCAACATGAAGTGCTCAATGCTACAATCGAACTGGGGACCCAACGGAGTAAGGTGCACGTTCCACCAAACCATGTGGTACCCGTAGGTCCACCCCCCATGCTAGGAGATAGTAATAAGGTTACCTAGACCTAATCTACTAACCCTAGACACTAGTACAAACACACTATTGGTTACATTGCTTCCAGATTTGACAATTGATTTGAAGTACAATACATAAAGTTTAACTGTTATTCTAGGTGGAGTGTCATCACAACGATGCAATGGTTACCCTGGTGTTTCTTCCTAGGTCCCAGCCCCCAATCCTTGGGTTACCATAGTAACCTCTTATGAAACCTGGCCCCTATTGCATTCAGTTGTGGAAATCGATAGCCTCTTAAGGAAACGAGACACCGATTTTGCCATTCCAGGCCTTCTCGACTTATACTCATAACTGTAGAAGCTTATGAGTCATAAGCGAGGCATGCATATCTTGTTAAGAGTTTTAGATCTATCTACTGTGTTCTTTAGTTATTACTGACTTACTTAACTAATCGTAAGTTACCCTGACACCACTTTGTGTGTCGGCCCTTACGACTAGCCACTCCCCTAAACATAACAAGGGTCTTCTAAATTCACTATCTAGGGTAAACAAGTGCACTTTTCAACACATAATCCCAAATAAGCTTCAATAAATAACACAATTTCATTCGCAAATAACTAGTGCACTACCCTATTTGCTCAAACTTACGAAACCAAAATAATATTTCATTTCCCAATACATGACCATGTCTGGAAGACTTTCACAACATGGGTTTTTCCAATTTGCCCAAAAAGAAAAATATTTAAAACAGATTGAAATAATTTATTGCTTCTACTTTAGGCTATATTAAATCCTTTTATACAAAACATTATACATGTCTTAAATCATTTTGATTTAAGCTTAATAATCAAACATGCTATATTACAACTTTCTCAATTCAATACTCAAAATAAACATCATTTTACCAAAACATAATATTTTAATCCAAATTTACATTAATTAATCCAATATAAAACAACCACTTAAATAGTTTAATTTATAATTTTGTTTTATATTGTTAATTTACATAGAATGAAATTTCAGTGAATTAATAAATTTATATAATATATATAATAATAATATATATATATTATATAAAATATATATATATATATATTATTAATATATATGTTATATAAATATTAAATAAACATATGAATAAAAATCAAATTTTATATTAACCGAATCATACATTTAACAATATTAAAGAGTCTTAACACAAATAAATTAAAACTCTCCATTCGCAGTGTTTAAAACAAAGGATGAAACCCTTATGCGTAGGACGCACGCCGCCCTGGCCGCAACCCATTGGGGAGTGGGCACGGCCTACCAGGGCCGCGCACAGCAGCCTTTATGGCTGCTGGGCGCAGCCATGGAGGCTGCGCCTCCTCCAATGGAGGTGGGGGGGTTTCGGCCCTCCCCACAGATTTACTAAATATATATATTTTTTAAAAATGAAACGCCTCTGCGAAAAAAAAACGCGTTTCCCTTTCTTATAAAATAATTTAAATCAAAAGAAATTTTCAATAGAAATTTCTGAAAATACAAATCCACAGACTGAATAAATATTTCCAAAATTTCGCCAGTACGGCGGATAAAACGAACTTCAAATTTTCATATATATATATATATATATATATATATTTGACGAATTTCGTCTGTACAATGCAATTCCGTATGGCGGTTCTATGTAAGCTTTCACATTAAATAAATACAGACAATATACATTTTTATATACATATAAAATGCTTATATATATATAAAAATATATATATATATTTTTGAAAATTCATAAATAAATTTCTCAGAAAATTTTCAAACACAGGTATTGACAAATTTTTTTATCAGAAATTTGAAAAAAATATTTTTATACAGGATTATCCTTTTCACTAATATTCATTTATTTTTCTATAATTTTCTCAAAGAAAAATTTCATTTTCTTTTTCATCAAAAACAGAGAGGTACAAAATTTACCAGAGAAATTTTTATAGAAAGATTCCAAGACAATTCAAGTATTTACAATTTAAGAAAATTTCATTTCAAAATCTTGCATCATAAAACACCAGAGAAATACCTGTGAAATTCGAAGATCTTGATTTTGGAGAGATCCTTGCCTGTAGAACACAATCCTCCAAATCTTTCCCGCAAAATCCAATCTCCAAATTAACCAACTTCCAAGATCCTTTGGAAAATATTTTCCAAATAATAACAAATCCAATCACAGAGAGATAGCAAATACTTAAGAAATTAAAATTTTATCATAGAGAAGAATTTTTGCCAGTCCCCAGAAAAATTTCCCCGAGGCAATTGAATTACCCCGTGTAAAACCCAGATCCTCAATAACCTCCGTGAAAATTTTCAACAACCCCAAAGTAATTATGGCACTCATACACATGTCGAGAAGTTGTTGAGAAAATATCTTCTCCACTTCTCGGCAGTTTTTGCCATTCAATATTTGCATGTAATTTTAATTAATTTATTCAATTTAAATTTAAAAACTCAAATTTTCAAATCACATGCAATTATTTAAATTATATTTTATTTTCTAATTCACATGCAACTTATTTAATTTTTATTTTCTAATCTATTTAAACACAATATAATTTATGCACTTAATAATTTAATCTAATTAATTAATTAATTTAATTAAATAGTTAAATCCTTTTAAAGATCAACTATTTAACTAATTAAACTAACTAATGTATTAAATTATTAAATAAATAAATTTCAATCATATTTAAATATTAATTAATAACAATAAATAAAACACAATGATTAACATTAAAACATAACCAACATTTACCTTTTTGAAAATGATTTAACCAACAGAAACACAATATAAAACAACCTATGACCCAAACTAAAAACTGACAACGTACTAATACTAAGGTTAGAGATTGGACTAGGATAAACCTAACTACTATCTCCCATTCAACAATTCCATTGAGTCTTGACACGCTCAGACCTGATTACACAGGTGGAGTCGATGTCATGTACCTGCAAATCCTGCAACCAAGCAAACAATGTACATACATGTATATATATAAATAAAGCATTAAAACATGCACACCGTGCGGAGAAAATCACAGATATCGCAGGGCACTCGCAAGCGAGTGATGCGATTCTGTTCTCCACACCAATACACTCACAGAAAACTGACTCAATACATGTTGTTAGTCCATCATAAACATGTGCATATCCATAAACAACTAAAAGAAAACATCTACACTAACCGCAACCAAGTTTGAAAGCTAACAAACACTCACACAGAGTATCATCATGTCACACAATAATCCATCATCGCTCAAAATCAGCGATCCGAGTATCCAACAAAACAACATAAATCTATCAGTATGAGAAAGTATCAACATAAAGCATAGCATAAACGGAGGGGTACTACATCCCCTAGGATCGCTTTGCTCTCAAAGCCTCAAGTAATCGTGATAGGGATAAATAGCGCGCGTCGCATTCTCCCGTAGTCGGCAGCCTCATGGCTGGGGATCCCATTGAATCCCTCACTCCACCGCCTCTACCCCTCGGTAATCGAAGCGCCCCAAGTAGTCAAGAATGGCCATACGCTCCAAAGCCAGCTGCCC
>VDFB02116777.1:0-41681 GCA_007258455.2 Sequoia sempervirens | reverse complement strand
TGCAACCTCTATCTGCATCCAAATCCATGACTAGCGAACCCTTTTGATTCTTTTCGAGCTTTTCCACCATAGCATTGATGATAATGGTGTTATGCCTGGCAATTTTGTGATTATTCGCCACAGTAGCCCTAATATTTTGGCTTATCTTGGACATACTGCACTCGATCCTTGTCAATCTTTCCTCCTGCGAATGCTGTTTTTTCCTATATGTTAAATAATATTATAAACTTAACTATTCAACTATTTTCATACATATCAATTCAAGTTAATTTAAACCATTCCTCTTAAATTTTAACACTTGAGAATATGCAAATGCATTTTTACTTTGAAGACTTCAATATGAATTTATATATAATATAAATTTAAAGAAAAATAAAATTTCTCTAATCTTAGATTGTTCAACAAAATTAAATTACATTAACAACACGACCTTGACTACTAATTATGAATTATAATTATATAGGGTAATGCATTATGAGATTAAATGTTAAATTATAAAAATTAAACTTAACATGGATAAGGATACTTATCTCTATGAATAAGGAATGAATTATGTTTCATGCGGTAATGGCTTCACAACTATCTTTAGCATATTTAACTCTACCTCTCTATCAATGTATTGTGTTGACAAGATATATTAGACTATATATTTGTGATATTTCTATGTTATTTTATAATTTTATCCTAGTGTGATGGATACAAAAGAGAGTTAGAATATATGAAATGGATAAAAAAAAATGAGATGGCATGCATAATACAAAAAATAAAATAAAAAATTACTTATACACCATTCATACACATCAAATCCATATATTTCTTATATATTTATCATATCATTATACATTATCAAATATTAATTATCTTCATGCTTGACTCATGTATTATGTCTATTCATTTTCTACTCATATAAGTCTCTTCTTTATTTTCAGATCATGTCTTACTTATCTATCAATATTTATTTTACATATAAATACATATTTGTTTGTGGTACATATTTATTTGTCATTACATATAGGGACACAATTGTATATATTTACATCCCTTCATTGTTATGTCTCTTTGGATTTTCTAAAAGTTATTTTTGTGTGTTATAATGATGTTTTTGATAAAGTAAAAAATGGGTTTTACCGAGACCTGAAACCACAAAGTTTACAACATAAAATAGAAAAGGAAAAAAAAGTTCACTGAATTAAACAAGCTGCAATGAAAGTAAAACCCTAAAAAAATAGCAGCTAACCAAAAAATCTAGAAAGGACCACCAAAGAGTCAGTCAAGGCGCAGACCAAAAAACCAACAGCAACTAATCCAGATTCTTCAGCACTATCTCAGTCTCGGCCTTCAGATCCTGCATATCTTGGACTCCCTTCTTGAAAGTTTGAATCATCTGTGGCGTGGGGGGTGCCTTCCTTTTTAGATTAGCCTTGGTTCTCTTCAAAATCCCTATGTCCTCTTCCTGGTTTTTATCTTTAACCTCTTCCAAATCAACAACCAAGGACCCCTATTGAGCTTTATCCAAATTTTTAGTCATTGTGTTGATAATGATAGCATTATGTCTTGCCATTCTATTATTCTATTTAGTAATTATCTTCACAACATTTTTTATTTTCTCAAAGTCAATTTCTATCCTTCTGTCCTTACCCGCATAGTCCTGGATCTCCTTACTAGTAGTGTTCTCATTATGCTCTTGTGTGTTATAATGATGTTATCTTAGTTTGTGATAATCTAATTATCTCTATGTTTCATGTGGATGTGTTCTCTTGTTTCTATTGTTTTGCACTCTTGCGAGTTTTCATCATTGACCTCCATCTAACTCTCCTTAATTTTAACCTAATAAAAGAATAAATATCAATTGAATATTTGAATTTATATCCATTAAAAGTTATCTCATTGAGACTAATTGTAGATTCACCACTTCCCTTTATTATTTCATTTATGATATGATCTTATTTCTCTCCTCCTAAAAGTGGTGGAAATAAGTGTGAAGTCTCAACATGGACTCTTTTAGCTCCATCCAAATATTCTATTACATTATATCAATTAGATTCCTATAATATGTATGCTCCCTAGTTATCAATTTGGATTTTTTAATATTTTTTATAAGTAGGCCACAACAACAAATATTGATATAGGATATTTATTTTGTTGTAGGTCTCTTCCATTTTCTAAATTTATTTTTGAATCTTAATTTATTTTTAAACATTTGATCTTTATGATCTCTAGCTACTTATTCTTATATTCTAAGAAGTAGTTTTTGTTAATTTATCTTTCTATTTATCCTTCATCTCTATCAATAATTTGCTATGATTTTTTATTTTTTAAAATATACTAAATTTTGGATTAAATAGGCATCTCCAAGATTATGAGGGTAAAATTATAGAACTCTGTCACACTTTTATAAAGGAAATGGCTAACACAAATACAAAGTTTTAACTTCAAATATCTAAAAATGATATTTATATTTTCAACTGATGTAAATTAAAGAAATGTAGAATTCTTAATGTAGATTATATTTATAATTTAAAAAAATATATAGTTTCATATGTTTTTTAAAATACAAGAGAAAAAATTTCATTGTTATTTTTATAAATGTCAATGGGACACTGGAAAAGGAGCGGATTTTTATTTTTCTCTAATTTTTTCTCTCTATATATGACTTGAAAACTTAATGCAAGGAAAAAAATTATTTTTTGATGAATATAGTTTTTTTTTAAATTAAGAAGTCAACTTAATCAAAACATCATAGTCTTTATGGGACGTCAATTTTTTTATTTTTTTTATGATTTTTAAAAATGATACCCTCTTGGAGAGAATTATCTCCTCTAGTGCAATATATATTTTTCAATTTTTTAAAAATATGTTTTAATGTATTTTTTAAATTTCTAATTAGCCTGATATTTTCTTAACAAAACCTACTTTTAATAAATTTAGAAATATATAATATAAAACTAATAAAAATATAAAATATATAGATATTGTTGGATTATAGACTCTAAACTCTACAAAAGGGTACTTTTATATTTTCATCAAAGGACCTCCAGTTGGAGATATATGGAGATGAAGTTGATTTTTTTTCTAATTTGCCTCAAAAGAGGGGTTAAGCTACCACATAGATAATTTCAAACAATTTTTTTTGATGGAAACACTCTCAATTGAAATATTTTCTCTCAAAAAATTACATGTAATCAAACCTCATTTAGTTTATTAATTAAAAATATATATTTTTAATGGTTTTGAGAAAAAATGTTTCAACCAAAGCTAAATGTGCCACATAGATGCTGTGTGGTTTTAGGAAAAACTATTTTTATTGAATTTTTTTAGGGTGAAATGGTTTCACTTGAAACTATTTTCTTGGCAAAAAGTGTGGCATAGATCTATGGTTTTATCCACCAGATTTTGACACTATTTTTTTCAAGTGTGATGGATATAAAATAATAAAAATATATGTAATTCATTACAAAATTATGTGTTAAAATACATAGTACAAAAAATAAAATAAACATATACTTGCACACCGTTCATACACATCAACTCCATATATTTCACATATATTCATCATATAATCATACATTATGAGGTATCCATTATATATATGCTCTACTCATGTATCATATCCCATTATTTTATTACTCACATATGTATGTTCTTTATTCTCATACCATGTACACTTACCTCTTTATATCTAATACATATTCATATGTGGTACATATATATGTATCATTACATATAGGGACATTTGAATATTCACATTCCTTCATTGTTTTTCCTATTCATATGTGGTACATATATATGTATCATTACATATAGGGACATTTGAATATTCACATTCCTTCATTGTTTTTCCTCTAAAGAATTTCCACAAGTTAGTTGTGTGCGCATTAGTATTATCTTGGTCTATGATAACTCTAGCTATCTATATGTTTCATAGGGATGTGTTATCTTGTTTTCCTTTGGTACCCTTACAATTTTTTTACCATTGGCCTTCATCAAGTCATCTCAATTATTTAATCTAATGGGTATGGATTGGAAAAATCTTTCTAACATCATCTCCTATTTTAACCCATGTGTTGTTCTCAATATATGTTGGATTTATCCACTACTTCTCAAAGCTTGAGGTTGATTCTTATAAAAGAAAATCTAAAATTTTGGATTATTAATTTTTTTAAAAAAATTGTAACAACTCCCACTTATGGTAGGATATTCTTATAAGTTCTCCATAAATAGATATATTTATTTTCACACTAGAGATTAAATTGTTGTAGGTAGGGTACTTACCCATTAAGATTGATCACTGGAATTCCCCATCATTAATAAAAGAAGAAATATCAATTGAATCAGGCCTGGAATTTGACAGTCACCCCTACCTGAAAATTTTATGACAGTTTGGTCATTTAAATGCCTCTCAAAAAATTGTTTAATTTATGAATTTTTATATAAAATCTTTTATAAATGCAATATCTTGAAAAATTGGAAAACAATGATAAATATAAAAATATACTGTTATAATTCAAAAGTTTCTAAGTTGATATTAAAAACAAATCTTGTTAAATATATTCTAATTTAAGTTAAAAATAATTATATTCTATTTTGAAAAGATTCTAAATTAATATATATTTTTATAATAATATTATAAATCACATATATTAATATAAAAAGAGGATAAATATTATAAAAATGTCAAAAGTTTCTAAATTCATATTATAAAATATTCAAAAAAGTTATATTCTATTCTAAATTAATTTATCTTTTTATAGTAAGAATTATAAAATGATATATATTTAAATTAAAATACTATATTATATTTTGCTTATAATATTTTTTACGGTTTAATAAAAATATAGCAAGTCAAACTATACGGTCTAATAAATTTTATAGCTGTAATATACGGTCTAAAATTGAAAAAATGGTCAAATACACCATCAAATTCCAGGCCTGAATTGAATCTTTCAATTTCTATCTATTGAAGTCATATCATTGAAACTAATTATAGATTCACCACTTCCCTTTATTATTTATTTATGATATGATCCTATTTCTCTACTCTTACAAATGGTGGAAACGAGTTCAAATTCTAAATTTGGACTCTTATAGCTTCATCTAAAAATTTCATAGCATAATGTGAATTAAATTGCTATAGTATATGTGTCTAAAAGTAATAAATTTTGATTTTTAATATTTTATTTGTGTAAGTGGCCCACCCAAATTAATATTGATATAAGGTATTTATATTTTTTGCATTCCATTTTCTAAATTTCTTTATTAAGTTCAAATTTTCATTTTGTACATTAGTGTAAGACCCTTCTTCACATGTAATTAGTAAAACCCTAATTTGTTTCATATTTCCTTAAATAGATGGTAAGATGTATTAAGATGATAAATAGTGTGATTGTGTAACAATATTCTTGCATTCCATTTTGTTACTTCCATGAAGGTGTTAGGCACTCATAAAATATGGAATACAAATTGAAATTTTAATGGAATTGTTTTTCAAAAGGAAAAAACAGGTTTTACAGGGACCTGAAACCATAGAGGCTTTATAATGGAATTGTTGCATAGGTAAATCTTGGGATATTAATCTTGCAAATTAATGTTGTACATGCTTATTTCTTATTATTACATTGGCAATGTAGAGTAAAATAAGGGTGTCACTACAAGAAGGGAAAACCATTGGGAGAAAATAAAAAGACATCTTATTGTGGATATGAATTTGAACCTTTTTTGGGCTTAGAAATAAATAAAGCTAATAGGTTGGTAAATTAATGTGGTAAGGGTTGATATTAAAAGGATATCAAATTATGTGTTATGTGGGTGTAAGTGGGGTTAGGGATTAGGAACCCTTATCCAAGTGTGAAAACTCAAATGGATCCTTAAGTGGGTCTTTAAAGAGGTTGTTGGTCAATTTTGTTAGTTGGGATGCAAAAATAAACCCCCTAGGTTCTATACCATAGTGTTAGGGGTCCAGTGGACATACAGTAGGGCCCCAAGGACATGATTTGACCTCGTATAAATCATTGTCAGAAGGGTGGACATACAAGAGAAACTTAAAGATTGTTTTGGAAGGTTCTACGAGTCCGAGTAGTACCCAATGCAATTATGTAATTATGATTTGACAGTCATCCCTACATGTCATGAAAATTTTATTGGTCATTTAAATGCCTGTCAAAAAAATGTTTAATTTATGAATTTTTATATAAAATCTTTAATAAATGCAATATCTTGAAAAATTAGAAAACAATGATAATTATTAGTAATAAATATAAAAATCTACTATTATAATTAACAATTAGCAAAAGTTTCTAAGTTCATGTTAAAAAACAATTTTTGTTAAATATAGTCTAAAAGTTAAAAAATATTATATTCTATTTTGAAAAGATTCTAAATTAATATATATGTTTATAATAATATTATAAATCACATATATTAATATAAAAAAATGATAACTATTATAAAAATTGTCAAAAGCTTTTAAATTCATATTAGAAAATATTCAAACAAGTTATATTCAATTTTAAATTAATTTATCTTTTTATAATTAAAATTATAAAATGATATATATTATAAATTAAAATACTATATTATATTTTGCTTATAATAATTTTTCAGGGTTTAATAAAAATATAGCAAGTGAAACTATACATATTAATAAATTTTATAGTTGTAATATACGGTCTAAAATTGAAAAAGTGAAAAAAGGTCAATAGACCATCAAATTCCACCCCTAATTTGATGTCACCTGCCATGGTGGTAGGTTCATGCGGCCGTTTTGACCCGTTTTATAGGGTGTTAGAGCATTTATTGGGATTGGTGTGTTTGAGTCGTTGTGATTCAAAAACAAAAAAGGAAACAAAGAATATATATTAACAAAAGGTCTCCAAATTATCATAGGGTTAACCTTTATAAGCTTGTTTAGCCGTTTGTTTGGGAAGATAAGTTTTGTTTTTTTTCTGAAACTCGTGCGATGTCTTTGTCTTTACGCGTAAACACAAATACAGATCCGTTAATTGCATATCTGTCAACGCTTTATTGTTTCACTCATGTATAGTAGTTTTCCTTAATGGTGTAAGAAGCGACCCGTGCCCATTAACCATATTAAATGCACATATGATCAAAGCATAGCTGCGGGAGGTAATGATTCGTTACGCTACTAATATTACCGTGACAGAATTAACAGTGCTGTTATTAATAATGTCCATACAAATATTGATATTATTCCGTCACTAATAATGGAAATGTAAATCTTCTATAACAAGGATGATGTTAAATTTGTCATTAAAGATTTATCTTATAAGACATAACAACATTAGTAATAATAGTATAAAAGGGGAAAATAAAACGAATATTAAGAGAGAGATTTAGAGGAATAGATCAATAGACGAAGCCATCTCAATTACCTCAATCGTATAATCATTTTTGTTTTAAATTTTGACACGACTATATTGATGATTTAAGTATGTATATATATTTTTTTTAGTTGTGCTAGTAAATTATTAATGCAATACAATAAATAAATAAATAAATGGGCATCGATTTTAAGAGAAGTATTCTTTGTGGTTGGCAAAAACAAGTTCAATAATATTCTTATCAATGTTTAGAATATTGTTAATAATAATATTATGTACGGACGATGTTGTGTATGTGTCTCTTGGATTAAAAAGGGAAAGGGGATAATAACATTATTATGGTAAAAGTAGGAGTAAAAGTTGTTATTAATTTGAGGCTAATAACGATAATTCTCTTAAGGTTGAATGGACGTTAGGGAGTATTAGGGCTGCAATGGTTAGTTGTATGTAATAAGAATTATTCTAGCAAATGGAAAAAACACATTTATGGCTTGAAATGAAAATTTGGAAAAAAAGTATTGGGTCATTTTATAGGGGCTTATTGGCAACAACATCACCTTATTCTTTGAAGATCAATTACCTTGCAAACTATAACAATAATGTTGGAGATGGTTGGTGTTAAATCTTAAGCACATAGAATGCTAATTAATGTAATTGGTTGAGTTTATTGTATTTTATTTTATTTTTGGTAAAAAAAAATTAGGGCCTTGACATATACTAGTGTAGTTATACAATTATATTATATTCATAGATAGATCTAGTTATAGTCGGGTTGATTTGTGGTGTCCAAGTAGAAGTAATTCTTGTAATCTATGCTAAATTTTTAGTTTTAAAAAAAAATTGTTGGATTTTCTTCGTGTAAATTTTGGGCACATGACAATTGGGTCCTAATGGTCTCTAGCTATCTATTCTCACATTCTTCTAATCACTATCCCCAATTATTTCTCTAAAGGTAAAGAAGAACCCATAGTAAACCATTTCCTTTTTTAATTGAATTAATCTTTTATTAAGAATGCATCCCTAAGATTATAAGTCTTTGACACAATAACAAACCATGTGGTGTAGAAAAATGGTAGCTAAATGACCTTAACAATACTAACATAGTTAATAAAATTTCTTCTAATTGATCTATGCAAAATGATATGTAGAAGTTCTTAAATGCCACTTATAAAAACCTCACCCAATTCTATGAATGCTTCCCAACCCCTAATGCTCACCTAGATATATCACACTAATAAAATTATCCAATTTCTTGATATATTAGGTTATAGCCTAATTCCCTAGGAAAAAGGGTTACTTTTCTTTGTAAGGTAGAAAAAATATTTGAGTGGGATTCCATTTTTTTATGGATTTAGAATATTTCAAAGAGAAAATTTCTTAGTTAGATTGTAGAATTGATTTTATTTTTTAAATAATTTAAATTTGAGCTATTCTTAAACATAATCTAGTTCAACATTATAAATACAAACCATAATTGAGCTAATAAGCCAACTTATAATTTTGTGGCAATACTTAAAAGACTTTTTTAATCTATCATAATTTCATATTTTGGTTTCAATAAACCCTACATTAAAGTTATATTAAAAATAGACAAGATAAATTTGTGAAGATAATTGTGTAACATTTTTTGTATTAATCCCTGTAAAACCTATTTTTTCCTTTTCAAAAACATTTTTTGTATTAATTTGTTCTCTTCATTTTTATAATAAAAAAATATATGATCCAAAATATTAATATAAAAATAGTTATATGATTATATGATTTAAATTTTTACAATATTATATTATTATATCTATTTTTTCAAAAGATATATGTGTGTGTATATATATGTTTGTATATATGTATATGTCTATATGTATGTATATATGTATATGTATATGTACATGTATGTATATAAGTATATGTATATGTATTGTATACATATATACATATACATATACAAAGAAAATTTCGTATAATTTATTCAGCAACTCTTAACTATTTTTTAGTTTCTGAAATTTGAAATATTTTTTATAACTTTTATTAAAAATATATATATTAACAAATATGAAAAGATTATATGATTTCAGATTTTTGAAATTTAAATTTTTCTTATAATTAAAATAAATAAACTATAAAGAATTTATTCTAATTTTAATTTTTTTGTTTTTCTTTTCCATATGTAAAATTGATTGAATAAAATGAACTGCGGAAAGTTTGTTATTTTCTAAAAAAATTCACAACCAATAGATGGAAACGGAAAATAAAAATATAACAAAGAATGTTCACGTTACATATATTTTAAATAAAGTCTGTCACTCGAAATCCTACTTTGATGTTTCCTCTTTTTAGTTAGAAGTTGTGGTGGTGGCAGGGCTTAAATTTGATGGCTGTATGACCGTATTTAGAGATTTTTGCTGTAGAATACAATCAAAATTTTAAGAAGATTGTATCAGATAAAAGGAGATATTTTGGATAGACTGTCAAAATTTATATAGAATTATAATGATATATATGTTTGATTTATATATAATTTTACATTCACTAAGGTATATCATAATGTTTTAAGGGCACCCTTGAATAGATAACCGTCATTAAAAAAATTGTTGACAGACAAAGTCGACCATCAAATTTAATCCCTGGGTGGTGGCTTCTTTCTTTGTTCCGAGAAGAATGTTTCTGTGAGTCCCCTGCCTCAATAAACTTAGGCAAACAGCCGACCTGTCACTTTTTATAGAGAAATTGTTTTATAAGTTAAAATTAGGTAATATAAGAATTAATAATGAATAACTTTATTTATAATAATATAATGCAAATCTGGTTCGCTTAAATGTTGTTATTATAATTATTTGTTATGAAAAAAAAAACTTACAAAAATCATAAGACAAATATTCATAAACTGTACTCTTGTCGGTTTACATCTCAATATCAGTGATCACGAGATATCAATTAGGGAAGACAAATATTGATTGAACGAAAGTTTGCTAGATTTCCCAAGTCAAATTCAAAAGCAGAGTGAAACATCCATACAAATACACATAATGGAAAGTTCTTAGATTTTAGTAAAACTATCATCATATTCTATAATATTAATTTGATATATATTTTTAAATTTGATTATGTAAATTATTTTTTTTTATCAATGTTTGGGATAATATTTTATGATTTATTTTTTCGTTTCTTATAGTCTCACTTTAATAAATCATAAAATATGATAAAAAAAAAATATTAATTAAAAATACATAACAAATCTAACAAATATATTAAAACTTTAAAATCCTCTTAATACCTAGTTAAGTTAAAATTTTACATCCACTTTATTACTTTAAACAACTAGATAGTAGGGAAAAAAGAAAAATTCATATAACATTGCATCAGATCATTTATTATAAAGAAGCTTACCTCATGTAAAGTTGTGGGTATAACACTGCAGACCTTGCCATCCGTGGACTGTTCGAAATGTCTAACACAAACCAATTCTCTCTGTTATAATTCAAAATTTGAGAATTGGATCTAATAATAAAAAGTTAAGAACTATAAGAAAAAATTTGTATGCATTTTAGGATCTGTAATTCCACCATTTAAACCAAGAGCAAGTCTACCTGAACTGCATAAATATAAACTAGTGATAATTCATCCAACTTAAATGTCAGGCACTGTACATAAGCTGCATACTATTTTGAAAGGATAAATCATTTATACAGTGGGTTTTTATCTATAAATAGTATTTTCTCAACACATTTAGAAAACCATACAAATTTATATAAAAAAATAACAACTAATACATTGTTACCATTAACTGTAAATAAAGTGATATCAAACCAATAACAAAACCAGAAACCAGAAGCAAGTTTACATGATAAACTTGTGGCAAATCAAAGAGCAAATCAATATAAACCCTTAAACAAAACCAAAAGCCTGTCTATATGAACTAACTTATGGCAAACCAAAAGCAATTCTACATGAACAAAATTAAGAGCAGATCAATATGAATGAACTTGTAGCAAATTCTGAAGTTTTCATGGTGTCCAGTCCTATAATATGATTCAGCTTATACATAATACTTTTGAATTCATAAGTAATTAGTTATCCAGAACAACTTGATCGGAGTTCATACATTTAGAATGCAAATCTAATTAAACAAAACCGAGAACAAATCTACATAAACTTACTTGTGACAAATCCTGGAGCTTTCATGGTGTCCAGTCCTACAATACGATTCAGCCTATCCACGATACAACTGGGAGAATAACTGCTTTATAGTTCATAATAATGAGTTGCCCAGAGCATGCTAATCGAAGCTCGTCCAAAGCCCTTTTATAATGAGACTTAAGTTCCACTGGAACTATGCGGATATTCACTGAGCATAAACTTCTAAATTGGAAGCGTACGAAGAAAAATGAGATGCAGTATAAAACACTAAGTGGGTCTCAGAATATAATGATATTTCTGAGTCTTTAATTGAGTCCATGAGTTTGGTGTGGTAGGCAGCGGGCGTGTAAAGCTACTGGTAAAGTGGAAATTTGGCATGGAATGGTAGAATATGTCCTTTCGGTGACCGGACTGACCGTTGAACATGCGTAGGTTTGCGTCGATAAACGCACAAATTTATTTAATTGGCACCTGATTGACGACCAATTTTCCTTAAATGCTCATTATTCCCATGTTTCCAACATCAGGCAGAAGAATATTTCTGTGACTTATTTAGAATATATTTATTTGAACGTATTCATGATTCATCTCTTTATATGTCTTCAGAACTTACATTTCTTGTACAGAAAAAGAAAATTAAAAAAACTGATCTCTCGTGCAATGTTGAGTATATATGCGTTTCATTCTTTTATCTTTTTGTTTTATATCCATTTTTCATATTTTTTTAATTTATTATCTTGATGTTCAATTTGTCCTATTTAATATAAGTTTCATCTTAAATTTGAAGTCTAGATTAATCTTCCCAATCTAGATTAGATGGCCAATGTAGATCTATGCCCTACATAAGATTGACTTTGCAATAATGTCCTCCTAAATTAAGTCTCTTTGATAGAGCTTCTAAAAGCAATCCTAGCTTATTTGGAGGAGGAGCTATTATTGGGTCAAATCTAGATTTCACTACCAATTCTCAAAATCTTATTATAGAACAAGATTCCAAGATAATCTTAAATAGCTTGGGACATTGAAATCACATATACTTTAAATTTCACACTTAACACCTCTAATCCATTAAAATATATAATATTATCCTAGTTTCACTTCTTTACCACAATCAAATTAATTAAATAATATTTATTGTTTAATTAATTGAAAAAAAAAACTATCCAATCAAAATTATTAACTAAATAATAAACTAACATATCTAACAATATAATATTATTGTCGTAAAGGAAGTATGGATGAGTAAATGAAAGCAAAATTGAAGCAATTAAAGTCTAAAAACACTAAGAAATTACACCAAATTAGGGATCATACAAACCCATACTCAATGAAATTAGTTTTCTAAGCATCAAAGATTTAATCTAAAGAAATAATACAAAATTTCAAGCAATTAAACCAAATAGAAAGTGCAAACCTTCAATCTCATTGTGGATTGATGCAAATTTATGATGCGGATTACTCAAATTGTGCATAATCCATGATTGCAAAAACTTGATGAGAGGTATGATTCACAAAATAGGTATTCTAAACTACTCAATATTGACTTAAGAATTCTAGAGAGTGCCTAATGCAGGAGCATCTTAGGTCAATAGGCAATCATCAACAAAAAAAATTCAGTTTGGTTTTTTGTTTTTGTTTTCTTTCTCAACAAATAGCTTAATATGGTTTTGATAGTCGATTGAAGAGAGTTTGACCGACATTATTGTGGACAATATTTTTATTCCAATTTGATTTTAATGTTGCCATTATTCCACCCAAGATATTATTGGCATTAATGATTTTATAAAAGACAAAAGAGGAATAAAATCAAAAAATAACACGAGAAAAATATATAAACGGACATGGGAAATTAAAGAGAGTAGCAAATGGGCGTTGGAAGGTAAAGAGTCCAACGAATATGAACTTTGAGATGGAGTCAATAAAAGGGCGCCATGAGAGAGCAGAAGAGGGGTGGCGATTGGAGGAGGGAAAGGGCGACAAAGTGAGGAATAGTGGCTCTAGAATAAAGAGAGAAGAATTAAGACTCGTGCACAGACCACAAAGACAAGATATAAAGTTGCGCCACAGGGAAGAAGATTCATGTATGAATAAGCCGACTATGGAAAATATCCAAGCGGATTGATAGTTGTCATTCAACTGGAAGGAACAACGGGTAAGGAAGTGCCAAGCGTAGAAAGTCAGCAAGGAGATAAGCTAAGAAGAAGATGCACGCGAGAAAGACGGTAGGGGCTAAGTTGGATTAAAAGGGAAGAATCTATAGAAGAAATGCAGCTAGTAAAAAGAACGGCGAGAGGTGCTTGTAATAGAAGATTAAACTGCAATTCACAGAGGAGAGAGTCCACACCTCATGGTGAAGGAAAGGTCACGGGTAAAGGAATGTAGCAACTATAGAAAACCAGTACTAATAGTAGGAAGATCAATGCCAGAGGGAGAATATTAAGGGGTGGGCAGATTACATGCCAGTGCAAACAAATTGTGAGGAGAGAAGAAAATTTGACATGGACAGATAAAGTAAACCCGTGCCACCACAAAGGATTCACATTTAGTTTTAAAGATTGCACCAAGACAAAGAGAGATGTATGCAAGTGTTGGAAGATTGCCAACAAAAACAAAATGAAAAAGAGTGAAGATAGTGAGGGCGCGCGAAGATGGAAGGGTGGTCGTGAAATGGAGAGTACACATAAGGTTAAGACGTACAAATCTACCAGTAGGAAAGGAAGCACACAGCATATAATGGGAAGCCGGTCCATCAAGAAGGAGACCAAACTGTAAGGAGCTGGATATAAGTGAGATGGGTAATCAGGAAAACGAGGATAGTGCATGGAAAGAGAACCCGCGTGGATGTTTGGTGACAAGAAAAGTAGAAAGGAAGAGAAGAGGTTGCCGAATGATTGCAAAATATAAAAGGCTGGAAATATTCCAACTGTGTGGAATGATGCAGAGATCATTAATGCAGCAGAGGGGAGACGGACTGGTTGGCATGTGAAAGATGAGGCCATGGGAAATACGAAGGGATAGAATGAGGGGAACATGGGTGGAAGATGATGTGTAGAGTCTGCAAGAAGAACTGAGCCATAGTAGGAAGAGGAGAAAACAAAGAGGCGATGACGTTGCTTACAATGTAATGAAATTTTTCATGAAATTTGAATAGACTTATTTGTTTTGAATTTGAGCTTACTGTAGTATGTAATCGTATAATCGATTTTAAATCGACATAGGTTATTGTCGATTTTGAGTTAATCAGTATTGAATCTATTGTAATCTGGAATTTGGGATTGGTTGAGAGTGTGTGTTTTCTTCTCCATGACTATACTTATGAGGAGTGTGAATGATTTTCATGTTTGAAAGACTTGTTTTTATAGATTTTGGGAATTCTTATCAATGGTGGAGATTGAAAATGTAGATCAACGGATGAGAGGAAATCAAGGAGAGAAGGGAGGATCAATGGTTGAGTATTCATGAGAGAGCCCATACTTCTATTTTCATGGAAAATTGATTGAAGATATTTTGAATTGGAGGGAAAAAGATATTTGAATCAGAAATAGTCTCTTTTTGACAAAGGAATATCCTCTGTGTAAGTTGGAGGATTGGAGGAAAATTAGTCAATTTAATAATTATGAAAATTATTTAATTGTGAGGATGAGAGGAACTAAGAGTTTTAATTAAATAATTAAAAATTAGCATGAAAATGATAAATTAATTTAATAACTTTATTTATTCAAATAATAAGGGAATAAAGTGAATTTAATCAAATAATTGGAAATTATTTAATTAAATGGAGGAATTAATTGATAATGAGGAAAAATGATGAAAATGATATTAGTAAGTGAAATCAAGATGTGTAATATATTCAAGACAATTTTAGGTGTCTACATTTTACTCCTCTTTGAAACCATGTACTTGTTGTGTTGTTTCATAGACCTGATGTTGCTCGAAAAAAATTAAAAATTCCTTGATACTCCACTATGCCCCAGCGGACGAAGGAATGATGGTGTGTTGTCCCCTTGAAAGGTCAACCAACAAAATTAATTTTTGGGTCAGATCACAACAAGATGATGAGACTAGGTCTATTGAAAATAGGACAAAAAATAAGTCCTAGGAATCCTTAGTATTATTCAGGATTGATAGCTAAGTTGGAAAAATAAGTTGCAAGGCGAAACCCTAGGTTTTGCTAGGAATATATGTTCATTTGGGTGAATTTCAGCTTCATTTGCATGCTTTTCTTTGAGAAATTTGAGCTAAGATCCTTCATAACCCTTCTTACCCCTTTGCAAGAATAGTTTAAGATGGTGCATGTTATACAAGCATCACATCACGCAAATTGAGTTTGTTAGTTCCAAAGGCCAATTGGAGTAGGTGCCCCGGTATGTACAAAGTTAATTTTTTCTTACACACTTTTTGAAATAGCTAAATTTAGGCTAGAACATAGGAAAACAAAGGCATCATAGTTTCTATAATGCTTTTGTAACCCAATAGTGCACTTTTGTAGCTCAATCGTGAAGCTTTTGTCAAAAGTGTCAGGTTATGACATCTGTGTTGAGTTTTAAAAAATTGTGACACTTTTGTTGAAAAGTGATGCTTATGACTACCCATGTGTGGCGCTTTTGTAAAAGTGTGATGCTACTATTTTCACTTTTGTTTTATGGATAGTGTGACACCTTTGTTATAACATGAAACCTTTGCAAAAGTGTGATTCCTTTGACTGGAACGACGTGTTGCCTTTATTAAAAAGGATCACTTTTGTTCTTTAGGAATTTAGGTTTAGATTTCTACAAATTTTGAGAAAAAATGACATTGTGAGCATTATGCTTACAAGTTGTACTAGACCCCCTCATCTCACAAGAGTGGAGACCACAGGTCCTAGAGTGGATTACCACCTTTAAAACTATTGAGGTTGAGTTCTTAAGCACTGTCAAACTTTACCATGTACCTGCTGAAGATTTGGGTGCATTTAGTCCTTATGACTAGTTTAGTGGAGAGATGGAGATTAGAGACCTCATCATTCCATCTACCTACAAGTGAGGCCACTATCACTCTAGAGGATGTCTAGCAGATCTTAAGGGTTTTGATCCATGGGGAGTGAGTTGCTTATGATGTAGACCAAGGCATGGAGGCTCTAGAGTGAGTTTTGATGGACAAGGAGATTGAGCTTGAGGAGAGATAGGTTGACCTTCATGACTACATCAACATTGTTAGTGACATAACCATAGTAGTGGCAAGACCTATTTATGGGCCACTCATGTTGGATAGGTGATCAAGGAGATTTAGTCATGGATAGGGAGGGTCCATAAGAGGATCCTACAGAAGGCTTGTATCTTTTCTTGGAGACCTTGCATTCTAGCACACCTATACCATGATATGCATCAAGTGGTATATAGAGGAGCTACCAACTTGTCTATAGGTGTTATGCTTTTTCACATCTAGGCATGGGAGCACATTGTAGTGCTAAGGCTAGTTGGAGATGGAGATTAGGATGATGGAGATACCATGGCCAATAGATATGAGTCTGGCGTGTTGACTCATCACCACATGGGTGAGTTGGACCATTGGTGGCATGTCATCGATGATATGAAAAAGTTTATCAAAGGCCATGGATTCAAGTGGAGGCTTTGGAGGATGATGATAATCATCCTCCTTGTAGACTTGGTGGTTGATCAATTATACACCTCATATTCTAGAGAGGTACTTCTAGATGAGGTCAGGCACAAGTTCAATGAGTATTAGGATTCTCCTTTAAATGATTACCATGATATTTTCTCAAGGAAAGTTAGGGAGATGGTAGATTAGGGACATATGCCTTCAGAACAAACAACTATTGAAAATTTCAATCACCTAGCTTAGGTACCATGGGTGTATGTAGATGGTGCGGATGATCCTAGTATTACCCCAGCTTATGATGCATGGTTTGCTACAAATAGACCATTGGGATTCACATATCCAATTAGGGGTATCGTTAGTGGTCTGTGATGTAGACAGGAGTCTAGCAAATAATATAGATAGAGGTAGCAAGTAGACGTTGAGGTACCTATCATAGTGGATAAAGGATAGGTACATGGACCTTAGAGGCCACCACCTAGACAAGGTCCACCTATTGGATAGATAGCAACTATAGTAGGGGTCTCGAAGATTGGGGTTCTAGATGATCAGAGGCTTCATGTTGCTTTACAGGAGCGAGACTAGGAACACTAAGAGCATGATGGATATAGATAGGAGAGAGATGGTCTCACTACTTAGATTACTTGATAGACAGTAAAGAGGGATCAACCCCTCACAGAGAGAGAGTAGTGAGCATTAGAGTGGGATGTTGAGATTACACATAGGTAGTAGCTAGAGATCTAGCTTGCATAGGTCACAATAGAGCATGATCAAGAAAGGGCCCACAAACAACAACTAGAGGGCAATATATAGGCTAAAGGATAGACTATCCCCCAGACATAATATACTTAGGAAATTAGGGCTATATAGTCAAGGCCATTTATTACAAGTCACTATATGATATGGCAGTGCCTTATCACTGATGTCAGCCTAGGTTTTCTCAAAGGAGTGATGCAAGTTTAAGTAGATCAGATGGAGGGTCAATTGGTAGACCCTCACATGTATATTCACAGGGACAAGGACACCAACAACAACCATTGATGGGTCCTCCACCTGTTCATCCTCCTCCCAATTGAAAGGATTGAGGGAGCTCAAGGTAGACTAGGTTTTGTATAGATATATTGTTGTATCTATATTTTGATGTAGATAGACCTTGTTGTATAAACATTCATTAGCTATAGAAGGCCTCCTAAATATTTTGATGTATATCACACATTCGATGTATCATGACATTCATTTTTTGATGATACATGAGATGAGCCATTTTGATCATGCAACCACAATATGACATTATTGTGTTATGCATTGATCCTTTTATGGTATATGATGTGTGATTATTGATGCATATGTATGTATGGATGCATTAAGATGTTTCATGTTTCCATGATATGATGATGAAAATTTATTTATTATGCTTATGATTTGATATGTGTGTCATTAATGACTTGTGGATGTAGGATGTATGATGATCATGCTATGGTTTAAATTTTTTTATATTTTCATATGATATATATGATGATTATGTAAGATGGATGATAGGAGATGCTATTGATAGTTTATGGATGTATGATGAGATGCATATTTATTTTTTGATGTCATGATATTTGGATATAAATCTTAGCATGATAGAAGTAGAAGAATGAGATGATTTGAATAGAATGAGATAGAATAGAATAGGATGATGATGTTGATCAGGATACCAATAAATCTATGATTATTTCAAGATTTTATTGGATATGTGATGAGATAGAATAAATGATTTTACTTTTTCTTCTTAGATTATGCAACATAATGTATAGCAATCCTTATTTTGATGTAGATAGTAGGCACGATGCACCAAGGTATGAAGAACCAGGGTGGTGTTGTATCTATTACATGGAATTTGACTTTGCAACTAGATAGGAGTATCCTTGTTCATATTTGACATACAAAAACCTTGTTTGATCATGTGAGAGAATGAAGTCATTAAAGTAAGAAGACCAGTACACTAAATGTATCAAGAACACAATATACACTATCTGTTGTTTTCCTCTAGACTATCCCTACACACATAAGGAAAGTACTCACCAAGGTTTTATTACAAGAACATCCAACAAGAACATAGAAAAAAATAATGGCAATGCCCCATTACGTACCCCTCTAGACATACCAAGATATTCAAGATCAAGGCAATTTCAAGTGAGCGGTATAAATGAGACAAAAAGATAAAACCAAAAGAAAAGATCAAAATGAAAAATATCAATGACATCATATCTCTTGCTAGAGAGAGTTCTTTTTAGGTGATATCCAAAATCCTGTCTAATGTAGGAAGGATGTATCTATTAAGAAATTCATTCGATGTGGATTTTTTAATGTTTAGGCTATTCATATGAGATTTAATTGGCATCTTTTACAATGATCAAGACTCATGATTTTACATGAAAATTTCTATTTCGAAAAGTGTTGTACTTGCTTCTATTTATTTTTACAATGGTGAGCATGATGATACGTTTATTGTGGATGACAGTTTATTGCGGATAAGATGAGAAAAATGGGATGGATGGGTTTTTTGTTTTTGGAAAAAATTCAAATCTTTTTTGACTGTTTTGAAATGTTTTGGGGATTTTTTTTGGTATTTTACATTTTTTGAGTTTATTTTTGGATATTTTCAACATGTTATATAGATAATTTTTATATTTTTAACATGTTATGGATTTTTTTTTAGATTTTCAATTTATTTGGATGTTTTTTGGATTTTAAATGATACCTTAATGTTTTTGGTATTTTAAAGTGTAACCTTGATTTTTGTTGGGATTTTGAATGATACCTTAATCACAATGTGAGCTATGAGACATGGATCAAGGTTTATTTGAAAGCAAGATGTAAATACCTACCTCCAGTGTCTATCAATGTATGAAATGATATGAGTGGATGTACAAATCAGGATGTTGGATCGATAGATATGCAAAGGATGCCAAGATTTCATAAAGAGGATGATTGTTAGGATAATGCTAGGCATTTGGCTATGGTATTGTATGGGATAGGATAGGATCAATGATAATGACCATGTTAAGGTTTTTCCAAAAAGAAATTTTGAAGTATACCCCTCATTAATCTTTGTCAAGATCAAGATAGTTTTTAGGATTGTATTTATGTGGATTTGATGGATGATGGATTTATTAGGAAGGAGATGGATAAGATGTTGGATTTATTATGGTGAGATGAAATGTTAGGTTTATTATGGGGGGGTGAGATGCTTCCACATAGAATGGTGCATATAGATGCTCGATTCTACACATGATGCCTTTTTTTTAGGTTTTTATCATGGTACTTATCCAAAACACCATTGAAGTGGTTTTCACTAGAAGAAATGTTTTATTTTTACTAGTTTCTTTATTTTTTTAATGATTTTGAATGATTAGATTATGTCAAACCACCTGGTGGTGCTGATGTAGGTATTGTTGTCACGAAGTGCCAATGATATCCTACAAATGGTTGATTCACCTAAGGGTTGTTAGTAAATTATTTGTGGGGATCTCATTTCCTAATGAATATAGGAAGATAGGTCCATCCTACCCCTATTTTGGCACCACCTTATTTTTCCTATGTTTCACAAGGCTACGTCCATACTAGAACAATTAAAGGAGAACACATGGGAGAGAAGAGTATAGATTTATATGAACCCATAATAGGGTATCACACTTTTACAATAGAATGTTGACTCTTTTATTCATTTTGAACAATGTTCACACACCCAAAACCAATAGAAATAGCCAATATCACACACACAAATTAGGGATATAAAAGGGGAAATTTAGACATTGTTTACAACCTAGAGACGCATGAGAGATTAATTTACCATTAAACCATCTTGAATTCATTCCTCTTGAGAAATATGAAAATTAAGGAAAGAAAACACTAGAGAGATTTAGGGAAGGATAAAGCCATCCTTATTGATTGCATATAAATCCACTCATATTGGCTTGAAATAGTCATAGGTAAGAACAAATGGATCAAAGGAGAGTAAATAAATGCTTGCAATTGGGATACAATGAATAGAATGCTTCTACCCCATGTCAAATTTTCCATTTTTGGTAAAACATGATGTAATGTATCCATTGATGGACTTTATTCAAGGTTTACAATTGGATCCATTTAAATAGGAATTATAAATTTATTTATTTTTCATTCTTTCAAGTTCTTTAAACTTTTTTTATGCTTACAATATTAACTATAATATAGAGATGTAATATAAACTCCAACATTCCCACCTTATTACATCAATTTGAACAAAATATGGGCATTTCATGGATTGAAGATAATATCCCATTTAGAAATGTTATCAATTGCTTTCACTAAATCTCCTTGCTCATCAAAGATGCACAAAAATGATTCTATTTGTAGATTTCCTTACTATCAAACTTTATAAATCCTCTATATAACATGAGAGTAGCAACCCCAATCTTCATGATAATGAGAAAATAACTCTACTATGAGAATCAACCCTACTTTGAGTGTGTTAGAATCCCTCCTCAAGTTCTTGCGCATGAGGGAATGACTCTCCTTTGAGATTCCATATTTCTTTGAAAGTATCAATATCCCTCCTCTAATATACATCCAAAACAAAACTTATGTACATACACTAACCCCACTCTATTTTAAAGGTTTCATTATCAACAAAATGAGTAAGTGCAAATACACATAATACCACCCTATTTTAGAAGTTAAACTATTCATAAATACTACTAAGCCCCTTTCTCTATGAAGGGATACAAATGTGGGGGTGTTTATCAAATAATCTACCATCTCAAAGTAAGAAGCTAACTCAAATTATGGAAAAAATATAACCTCTTTTTTCCTCTAACCACTTTGATTTACTTCAAAAAGATATGTCATTAGAATATCTAATTCATAAATGTATATATGTATTTGTCCACATGAATAAATTAGAGTTTTAATTTCTACCAAAAATACACCCATTATAATGAAATTTATAAAAATGAAAGAAGACATCTTCAAGAATTATGTATTTTTAGTTTCACAACAATATTAAAGTGTTGAGTTCCAGTAATAATATATTCTTTACAAGAGAAGACCATATATCACCCAAAAATAAATCTATTGTAAGGTAAAAGGTGTAATATACTTGTATTTTTATTAATATGGTAAAAATGTTGCATACAATAGATGAGGCAAAGAAGGTGCAAGAAAAATATCAAGCCTCAATAGATTTACATTACAAGCACAAGGAAAATCAAGTCCAAAAAGGAAAAACACGTAATTAGAAGTAGGTAGGGTAACACCTAAGAGCTATTGGAAAAGTTGGATTGACCACCATGACCTTGTATGATGGGGGGTGGAGGAGATAATTTAGAAGACTAGGAGTGATGGGGAAGTCACAAACAAACATGAAACTTGAGAAATTGAAGGACATCAAACAATCCTTTGATTCCTCTAATGAACCCTATCTATAGCTTATTTTCATGTATATCAGTGATAATTTGTAGAGGAATATTATTTTCATTTAGAATACCTATCCAAAGTGGCTAGAACATGCACACCATAGCTAGGTCATCACAAAATTGATGATGAGAAATAAGGATAGAAATAGGAGAAGAGCCCATAATGAAGTCATATTTTTCCAAGGTAGGCCTAAACTTCCTCATTGGAAGAAGATGCTCCTTAATTTAATCAAAATCAACCACCTCAATGAAATAAAAAAAATTCAGGATTTTAATTTGATGTTTGAGAGAAACACTAAGGTTGCCTTACAGTAAAACAACTCTAGTGGCATGTCCTAGGGGATATCTTCACCAACAATCAAGGCTACCTCCATACTAGAAAAATTGAAGGAGAACACATGGGAGAGAAGAGTAGATTTATATGACCCCATAATAGGGGATCACACTTTTATAATAGAGTGTTGACTCTTTTATTTATTTTGAACAATGTCCACACACCCAACACCAATATAAATAGCCAAGATGGCACACACAACTTAGGGATATAAAAGGGGAAATTTATGGATTGTCTACAACCTAGAGACTCATGAGAGATTAACTTACCTTTAAACCATCTTGAATCCATGATCCTTGAGAAATATGAAAATTAAGGAGTGACAACACTAGAGAGATTGAGGGAAGGATGGAGCCATCCTTATGGATTGCATATAAATGCACTCACATTGGCTTGAAATAGTCATTAGTAAGAACAAAGGGATCAAAGGAGAGTAAATAAATGCTTACAATTGGGATATGAAGAATAGAATGCTCCTACCCCATGCCAAATTTTCCAATGTTGGTACCCTTCCTATGAATTGATTGCTTGCTTTACAAGGGCATCTACTGGAGCATTGGATTCTTTAAATTAATGGACACATTTGTATTACTCTAATTTTGATAAGAAGTTGGACCTAGACATTGATGTATTCTAATTTCTAGTTATTAAGTTTGTGCTATTTGAAAGCATTTATGATGACCATTGAATCTCCCTCAACAATGATTTTAAAAATATATTTTTTAACTAATAGTTAGAGACCCAAAAGAAAAACTTCATTTTTTGCTCTATTATTATAGCCCCTCTTGATTTTTCTAGATGTTGCAACTAATACTTGACCAATATTATTCCTTAATACTTACTTTGCACCTAAAAGACCCAAATTACCTCGAGAACTAGGTATCAAAATTTAATTTGACCATGGAGGAAGGAAAAGACTTCCATTTAATTGATTTTCTATCAATTTACCATTGCATGATTAGAAGATCCATATGCTAGAGGGGGTTTGAGGTACTACTCATTTTTTAGGATTTAAACTTATTAAACATGAGACTTAAACTTTTATTAAAATGTTGACTTCCACTAGTAATACACCTTTTCCAATAAAACTATATATATAAAATACTCTTATTAAAGATAAAATTTAAACTTTTTTTAAAATATTGACTTCCACTAATAGTACATCTTTTACAACAAAATTATATATAAAAAATACTTTTTTAAAAATAGGATTTAAATTTTTATTAAAATGTTGATTTCCACTAAAGATACACCTTTTACAACAATATTAAATACATTAAAAAATGCTAAAAAAAAATTGAACTTTTAATCACCTTTTTAATGCTTTATATGATATCTTTGCACCAAAACCACTATATATCATGTAGTTAATTACATAATCACCAATCTAAATTATAATACCACTTTGAGAATAAGAAAAAGGGATACTCCTCAGTGCTTGGCTCTTAGTTGAAGAGGTTAGCCCAAGAAGGCTTGTGCTCCTGTATCGAGTAGCTATACATAATTTGTGGATGACCTCCATCAAAAAAAAAAAGGAAAAAGAAAGAAAAAGCCTTCTATTCCTAATATAGATAGTAATGTGATCCATCATTTAAATGACGGCCGAACCTTTCTTGACTTAATATTTTATTTTTTTTGTTGGAGATCCCTCCGAGGGGGTCCCCTTTAGCTTACAGCCAAGGTCTGAGGGGTATCCATTCCACCAAAATCCACCTGGGGCACGATCCCAGCCTCATCCTTTTTTAGGCATTGGGACTTTACACTCAGCAAGACTTGATCCCTCGTGGGCTCATTCCGAACCTTTCAACTTCACCATAACCAGTATTGAACAAAATGCTGATCTGTTGTATGAGCAATGTTGATGTAAAGGTTCCCGTTTTCACAAATATATTTTTCAAAGTCTTTGGATCACATTCATAGACAAGGCTTGGACAATCTTCAACGCAGAGATTAAAACTGCCAACACTGTGAAAAATGGCAGAGATTAAAGCAAAATTGAAGTGTCTGAAATCTTTGAACATCATGTCCCAATGCATTGCATTGTAATGAAATATCGGCCCACTCTGTGTCAGTCGCCCACCATTAATTTCTCAAATACCATTCAAGCTTCTTTACTTTACCGCTGCATTCCTTGCAAGCCCTGACTTTCTAGCGCAGCAAGTAAACAATAAAGGCGTTGGATGATAAAGTGATGTGCAACAAATCATAGATCAATACGTTGAGGATGATACCCTTGCAAACATTTCAACTGTTTCAGGGACTTCAGTTCACTGCAATCCGTTTTTAGCCTTGGCTTGCAATGTGAATTATGCTCAAGACAGAAAAACTACAAGAAGAAACATTACGCTTAAGGCCGAAACACTCTGTTCTGAGTCCATTCTTCATGACACCAATCAACTAGTCACCCGAATGTCAATCCCCTTGTTCTATCTTGAGGCCACAAAGCTAAAATCACCAGGCAAATATGTGACTAAATTGCTTACGCACGATAAAGGATTATCTCAGAGAAATGGATTTCAACTGCTGCTGAAGCTTGCTCAGAAAACTGCTCTGCACAGAAGTCGAATTATATCTTTCACAACCAGTCTCATGAAATCAACCCCTAAAACAGCAATGCTGATATCACCATAACGGGAGCTTTGGAACAGGGTATCAGTATCCATAAAAGCATAGAAGATAGGGGAATTTTATCGGATGCTGTAATCGGAATTGGAAATGCTCTGGTAGACATGTATGCAAAATATGGAACATAGACAAGGCATGTGAATTTTTTGACAGAAGGCTTTGAAAAAATGTGTTTTCATGGAACGACCTGATTGCAGGATATTCACAAAGTGAATTTGTTGAAAAGGCTTTAGAAACTTTCAAGCAAATGCATCTGGCAGCTTAAAGCCTGACTCACCAATCTTTGCCAGCATTTTCTTGGCCTGTGCCAAATGGGATCTTTGGAATAGGGTATTTGCATCCATCAAAGCATAAAAGATAGAAGAATTTTGTCAGATGTTGTACTTGTAACTGCTCTGGTAGACATGTATGCAAAGTGTGGAAGCATACACAAGGCACGCGAACTGTTTGACAAAATCCCTAAAAAAAAAAAGTGGTCCCACAGAATGCCATGATTGTAGGATATTGACAAAATGGATTTGTTGACAAGACTTTAGAAAAGCCCTAGCCTGACCCCATCGCAACCTTCCACACTTACTCCTACTCTAGAATCCCCAACAAATTATATTAAGTAATGTTAATATTACCCTTGCAACTTCAAATCAACTAGTGGATGTCCTATTTGGCTTGGCCTTGTAGTTTTAACATCATCATTGTAGTTATAATACATATTTATGACACTGTGCATGTTTTCTATGGTTGGAATTCTGGTGACAGACTTCAAGAATAACGAGGATTGCATATCCTAAGAATCAAGCGATGAGAATATATTCAAGCCTGTGGAATGCGCAACGAGAGGCGTGCAGTGGAGATTGACTGGAACAAGTCCCTCGTTGCTTCTTAGGAAATGTTCAAAATAGAGGCATGCTCTTCCTCCTTTTTTTTCTTTGTGAATTCATGATGTAGTGCAAAGGCATTGTAGTCGAGCGAGCAGCAAAAAATTTGATGGGTGCACAAAACTTACATGATTTACGGTTATTGTTCGGATAGTAAATGCTTTTTATATGGTTTTCCTCGTGAATGCTCTCGAGAGGGTTTCAGTTAAGTTCAAAGGATTAACATACATGATTTTCAAGCCCAAGTGGCTATTTTTAACCCTTATTATTTTGCAAGGATTGCAATTCAATTGAATAAATATGTATATATCTTTTCTTTTGAAATATCTATGATTCATTTGTTAGTATTGAATGAAAACACTCATGAATTTTTTAATTTATTGGGTTGACCATTCTTGAAAAGGAAAAGAAAGAAAAAGTGGAGCACATTGATTGCATGTTCTATTGGTGTATGGAGTCTGATCATGTTCTGCATTAATATTTTATTTTCTTGACTGGTTGGGAATGTGGAATGTCAAGAGTCAAGCCATGAGAATGTGAATAGACACATAGCAACAAGTTGTGTTGTGGGTTCAGGAGAGAAATGTGAGTGAAAATGCTACTATAGAGAGTGTTGCAAGTGTATGTAGCTTGTATTTTGTCGGATATAATAAAATATTGGACAATTGTTTCGATATAGCTCACATTGCATGAATCACGTTAAATATCTCTTTTCTACGTAAATTGATTTATGTTTTATTTTTATCATCTATAATATACAATTAGTTAATCTATTACTTCATCTTACTAATAAATCCCAACAATTGGTATCAAAGCGTTGTTGTTTGGTTGTTTGGAAGGTGAGATTCAAGCTTGAGTGGGAGCAATGTTTGAATAAGGAAAATTGAAGGTCGAAAAGTTCAGTGGCCAAAATTATCAATTATGAAAAATGCAAATGGAAGATTATTTGTATAAAAAATATTTGTGGTGGTTATTGCAAGTAAAAAAAAACCACTAGCAATGTCAGATGAAAAATGGGAAATTCTGGAAAGAAAAGCACTAGGAAGTATTATGTTGTGCTTGACATTGTCTGTGGCATTTAATGTATCCAAAACAAAAACAAAAAATGAATTGATGCAAACATTGGAAAACCTGTACAACTTTTCTTGTCATGATTTTTCAAGGTTGAACCTTGATATTTCTCCAACCTATCAAAAATTTATGTTAGTTCTTCTAGATGACTTTTCTTGTCACGATTTTAACTAAGATGTAATTCACATAATCCTCCCTGATCTTATGAAACATGTCATGGAAACAAATATTCATATCTCTTTGGTAGGTTTCTCTCATGTTCTTGAGACCGAACAACATAACATTCCAACAATAGGTACCCCATGGGCATGTGAATGTTGTCTTATGTTGATCTTCTTGCACTATCTTGATTTGATTATACCTAGAGAATTCATCCATGAGGGATAACATCTCATGTTTTTCTATGAGATCGATTATGATGTCTATATCTGCTAATGGGAAGTCATCTTGAGGAAATGCTTTGTTAAGGTCTTTAAAACTCATACATATCTATATGCCCCTAGTGGGTTTTGAAACTAGTACTAAATTGGAAACCCACTCAAGATAATGAATAGGTCAAATGAGACCGACATCCAACAATTTTTGTAGCTCAACCTTTACAAGGAGCACTATTTATGTATGCAATTTTTGTAGCTTCTATTTGAATCATTTAGGATAAAGTGCTAAATGATGAAACAATAATGATGTGTTCAACCTAGGCATGTCTACATAACACTAGACAACTATAATCTTTTGTTCCCCCAAGAATATTACAAAATTTTGTTGTTCTTTAGATCCAAAGATGTTGCATTAAATGTTATCTAAGGGTTGTCAACTATCCCAACATTAATTTGTTGTTGTTCTTCCACAAGCACTATTGATTTTTCTTGATATTTAGCGATATAAGGGAGATCGAATCCTTCATCCTTGGGTGCCTCAAAGAGGTTTTCACCATCAAATACGTTCTTTATTTTGACTTTTTATTTATCCAAAAGTGTCACATTATGGTTTTTTCTAGGGGATATATAGTTGATTTTAACATTTTTAATTTTGTGACTAAAGGATTTCGGCTCTCTTCATATAGCATGATTTCACATCAATTTCTATTTCAAAGCCTACTTTATGGTCTCCTAAAGGAATTTCATCTCTTAGTCCCATGAACTCAACAATAGCTTCACCATTTTCAAATAAATCTAGATTTGAAGCTTGTTGTTGGTCTCAATCAATAAGTTGAGGGTAAATGAGTTGGAGGCCATTGTCTTGAGTAGGGGAGGTGAATGATAGGGTTGTGACTGTGTAGATGGATGTGTTTTAGAATAGATCAATAATGCACATAGGAAAGTCATCAATGGCGTCATCGTTAGGTGGATTAACCATAGGAGAAAATTTATCACTAGAGGTACCTTTGACATTAGGAGTGGCATTGTCTTGTGATCCATACTCAAGGGCCTTATATTTTTATTGCTTTTCCAAAATAATAGGTTCCCATATGCCTTATTTATGTAAATCAAGGCCACCTTAACTTGTAAATCCTATGTTCTTTATCATTTGGAAGCCTTTACTATTTTGATAATAGGAAGGGGGTCTTCTTCTTGCTCATCTTGATATAACCATTTAGAAAAATCTTCTTCTTTTATAACCTCTTTATTAAGTTGACCCTGTGTGAAAAAGATCATGGGTTCAAACTTGATAGTAGTAGAGGTTTTGTTAATATGCTAGGATTTTCCATACATCTTTGGAGAAGAAAAAAGTTGTCCTACATAAAAGGATCTTTTGATCCTCAATTGTAGTCACCTCTACGATTATCTCGCACTTGAACCTTGATTTCGGGAATTGGTTGATGATATGTAAATGATGAGGCTAATGTTGATGGATCAATGTAGGAAGCGGAATGTGAAGCCACATCATTGTTGGTAACTTGGTGTAATTTGTGATACTTCTCTTCCAATTTCTTGCAATAATGGAAGGATTTAGGATCACCATGAATGATAACCTTGATTTTGTTATACATAAATTTTATGCATTTGTGATAAGTTAAATGGATGGCCTTGATGACATGAACCCATTGGCATCCTAGGAGAATATTATAGGGTAGATCAAGGTCCAATAATTGACTTGTGGTTTCAGCGATCATAAGACCAACTTGGATAGGTAACCTTATAGTTCTCTCTTATTCTCTTTCATTATCAATATAGGCTCTAATAGTGATACCCTTTTGTCTCTCAATAACCTCTTTAGAGTATCCCAATTTTTGAACCTTGTTTAGAGTGTAGATATTTAAGCCTGCACACCATCTACCAAAACTCTCATAATTTTATGCTTATGGATGAATACTTCAAGATATAGGGTGTGATTGTGATAGGTATGAGTAGGAAGATCCTTTTTCATAAATATGAGGCAATGAATGGATGTAATATTCCATAACATGGCTTGGAATTGTTTTGTATCTAGATACCAATGGGTACAGATGATTGTAGGAGAACCTTATCTTAGACTATAATTGGTTGTATTCACTTTAGTTATGCCTTTGGATTGTGCTGGATCACCTTGGATAGTAACCTTCCTTTTTCGTGTGGTGACTCCACACTTAGGATTCTTACCATGGATGGTCACGACAAAGATGTGTTTGTTTTAATTTTGAGCATGTCCTTTGACATTATCATAGGAATGATTTACTTTAATATATTATATTCTCTTGTCATACTGGCATCATTTTCCTTACCATGATTGGGGATCAAATCTTTGTATATCCAGGCTAGATCATTATTTCTAGAAGTTCTTGGACATTGGTCAATATTTACTTCCACTTGGTAGATTATATCTTGAATTATATTTTTAAGTCTGATGTAATTAGATATCTAATGTCCCTTCATTCTATAGTATTCACAATAAGCTGTTGACATTGTAGACATGTGAAATTGACATCATGCATTCGAATAGGTCATATTCATCCATTGACAAATAAATCAAGTTTATTTATCAATCTCCTAAAGTCAGTTTAAATTAAATAAATTAGCTTGATCCTAACATCACCCTCCTTGATTAAATAAATCAATCATTTATTTAATTAAGTTTGAAATCACCTTCCATCCCCTTTGATTTAAATAAATCAAATATCTAAGTCAAAGAGGTCAAACTCACCTAATCATCATTAAGCTAGTCTAACCATGATTAAATGCTAACCTAATCACCATCACATTCTCTAGATTTTGCCACTTGCACAAATAAATCAATTTATTGATTTATTAAAATCCTTATTTTCTTTCAACATGGCATCCATGAGGAATATTCCATCAAGTTTGAATTCAAAAGGAAAGTTGAAATGTACATCCAATAGGGCATTTAATAGGTCTTACATGTCTCTTACATGTCCCCTTGCACAAGTCAAACTCAGCATTAACTCTCATTTCAAATTTGAAATTTCCCCTCTTGGCACATTTCCCAAATCTTGCACATGCATCAACCACTCACCAGTTGACAAGTGGTCTTCCTTCATTGGCCGGTGTTTAGTCCCACATTGGTCCTTTTGCAACACTCTTAGCATTTGAGAATCTACAAATAGAGGCATCATTCTTCAACAAATCATCTACAACTCCTATGCAAAGTCACTCTCTTCATTTGAGAATTGATTTTGTCCACTCCACAATTTGAGCCTTTCAACTCCACAATCTCATACAAGGTTACTCTCTTCAATGGAGAGCTAATCTTGTCCATCTTATCATCATCATCTAAGCTTATCTATCAAGGATTGGGAAAGGGCTATTTTCAACAATAGCACCAATCCAATATGGAATAAAGTTTTGATCATGTTTGTGTATGCTTGCAATCAACTATTCTTGTTCTATTTAGTTTTGCATATTCTAACATGGTTAAATATTTCATAGGGATATTGAATTTAATGTGTTTGAAATGACTAAAACATGATATTATTATGTTAAGATTTCTAGAAGGAGGGCCCTTCCTAGATGAACACTGTATGTTATATTCATGATCAGTATTTCTCTTATTTATAATATCTATTTCATTATTTAGTTTATAAATCAGGTTGCTTCCTAGTTTAGCCTCTTGGAATGCTGTCTTCAAGATCTTCATGTCATCTTGTAAGGAATCAAAGGATATATTACTGCCATTCAGAATAATTTTGTCGGTTATTTCTCTGATTTTCTGCTCTGAAGATGATAACTTTTGTAGCCATTCCATCTCTATATCCTGAAAAGTTCTAGCCTGATTATTTTGACTATACATTGTAATATCACATGTTCTGTTAGAGATATCTTCAATCTCTTTATTTTTCTTCTCTAACAATTCTTCCAAATCTTGAACAGCTAGAAGAAGCTCGGAATTTGATTCTTGTGTTTTCTGTAATTGCAAAGCCAGATTTATATTTATCTGTTTTTCGTAGCCTAACTCTTGCCTGAGCTCCTCTATTGTACACCTCGCATCAACTATTTCATTTGATGTTTTATCCACAACATTATGTTTTTCACTCTCTGCTCCTAAAGCCTTCAGTTGTTCAAACTCTGACTTGATGTTGTCTCGCTCTATTTTGAGAGAGGAAATTTCCAATGCAAACTCTTGCCCCTGCTTAATCTCCTTTGCAAGTTGTTTCTTCAGTGTCTCCATTTCTATGGCTAGTTCTTCTGTCTGCACGCCCAATGACAAAATCTCATGTTGGTGTTCCTCAATGGTTGACTCAGAATCTTGCAGACTCTTTTTCAACCTTTCATTTTCTTTGGAAATGTTTGCTTTATCATTTTCAATGGAATGATTTGTATTCTGACTGTGTGTCCACTGACCATTTTTTATTTCTGGCGGTCTACTATGTGGCAACAAGTGGCCAGTATTGTTTACCAACTTTTGAACCTTGGCATTTTGGCTGAGAGAAGATAGAAAGCTCACTGCATCTTGATGGAATCCATTTTCTTTCCAACCAATTTCATGAATATCGGGAATCTCCTGCTTTGCTGTGTTACTGCTTCCCAAACTTGAAGTTGATATGGTATCAACATGTAGGTATCTCAGAGATTGAAGTGGTTATGGAGTCTAAAGGTGAGATCCCTTTTGATCATCATTACTTGAATCTTGTTAATACGTCCCCATCTAAGGAAAGGGAGTCCGATGAAGACACCTTAGTTGGGGAAGGAAATCTGAACCTTTCTACCTCCTTATCCCAAATGACAATCCCTTCTGATAGAAATGAAGTATTCCTGGGTCTGGAGGATATCCCTAATGAGGGCTTGTCCTTGGAACTAAATATTCCTTTTCCCTCCCAATCTCCTGATAATCTTCCCCCTCAGGGAGTAGTGTATGTGACAGATCCTAACTCCCCAGAAAGGGTTTTGGAATCCCTTGAAAATCTGAATCACTCAGCAGATCTGTCCAGTAATATCTTGTCTGCTCAAAAGAATGGTAACATGGACACCTACCTTGGGAACAAAGGATACCTACTGATAAGGACTGGGAGTCAAGTAGAGAGACGGATAGCCAAGAAGAGACTGATAAAGAGGAGAATATATCAAAGAAGAAAAAAGAAAAAAATACTCAGGGGAAGACCCCAAGTGGCATTTCAACCAGATCAAGAGTCAAGGCAGACTGTGGAGCAGTAAAGAACTCAAGAGGTAAAAAGTCTTCGAAAAAGAAAAGAGAGTTGAACAGTTTTCAGGATATTGCGGATGGCTCTCAAAAAACCATCCCGGAATGCCTTAATTCCCCTGGTATCTAATGAAGATTATGTCCTGGAACATAAGGGGACTCAATAGCCCCCACAAGCAGGATGTTCTTCACAATTTCGTTAGAGATCACAAGCCGGATATTCTCTTAATTCAGGAAACTAAAATGCCAAAGGAGAAAATTGAAAAGATGAAACTTTTCCAGTATTACAGTAACCAGGGTAATAATTCGAGTGGAGCTTCTGGAGGTATTGTGACTTTTTGGAATAGCCATACTATCAGAGGTGATCCAATCTTGGAAGGTACGAATCATATTGCCACTAGATTTACTCATATAAGAGATAACTTCAGTTGGATTCAATTGAACATTTATGCTCCTAATGGAAAAGGCATGAGAAAATCTTTTTGGTTAGAATTAGCTTCCTTTAGGAGGATTTTTGACAGAGAAGCTTGGATTGTTATGGGGGACTTCAACACTCCCCTAATGAATGGAGAAAAATTTGGGGGATCCCAGATCAATCTGGAAAGCAAAGAGGATCTGCAAAATTTTATTGATAATCATGGATTGATTGATATGGATCTCCAAGGAGCCTCCTTTACCTGGTCTAACCGCAGAAAGGGGTCAGATCTCATACAGGTCAGATTAGATAGATCTTTAATTTCCAATCAATGGTACTTTGACTATTACTGTTCCCTTAGAGCTCTTACTAGAATAGGTTCTGATCATTTTCCTATCAATTTCATTGCGGACCCAATAAAAAAGAAGAGGAACACTCCTTTCAGATTTGAAAAAATGTGGATCTCTCATCCTGCTCTAAAAGAGGAAATAAGGAAATGGTGGAATATAAGAATTCAAGGAACTGCTATGTTCAGAGTTGCTAAAAAGTTAAGGGAAGTGAAATGCAATCTAAAAAATTGGAAAAAGGAATCTTTTGGGAACATCTTTAGGATTAAGTCTGATCTTCAGATGGAATTGGGAGAAGTTCAATTTAAAATTCAGAAGGAGGGCTATTTGAATGATACCAAGGAAAGAGAGAATGAGATCCTCACGAAGATGCATGACATAATTGGAAAGGAAGAGGAGTTCTGGAGACAAAGATCTAGAGCTCTTTGGTTATCTGCAGGAGACAAAAACAACAGGTACTTTCATCTTTTGGCTTCAAAACATAGAGCTGTAAATAGAATATCTCATATAGAAGTGAATGGAACTAGGTATGAGGAGGAGGAGGACATTAGAAAGCAGGCGGGTTCCTTCTTTAAACACCTTCTTTCGGCCAGTGAGGAAATAAACCATAATGAGCAGGATCAGTTAGTGGAAGCTATACCAAGAATTATCGACCAGGAAAATAACTCTTTTTTGACTTCTATCCCCACCAACGAGGAAGTCAAGCGGGCTGTCTTTTCCTTTGAAGGGAGTAAAGCTTTGGGGCCTGATGGTTTCCCTTTATTTTTCTTTCAATGGCTATGGGAGATTGTTGAAGAAGATGTGGTAAATGCTGTAAAGAATTTTTTGGCTCCAGAAATCTTCTAAAAGAATTAAATACTACCTTCTTGGTTCTTATCCCCAAGAAACCTGGAGCTAATAATTTTGAGGCTTTTAGGCCTATAAGCCTCTGTAATTCCTTATATAAAATCATATCCAAGGTCTTAACTTCAAGACTCTTAACTCTTTTTCCTTCCTTGATTTCTCCTCAACAGAACGGCTTTGTCCCTGGTAGACAAATTCTTGACTCTATTGTTACTGTTCATGAGAATATTCACTCCTTAGTTGAGTCGAAGACTGAAGGCTTTTTATTAAAGCTCGACATTTCAAAAGCTTATGATAGAGTTGACTGGACTTTCTTATTTAAAATTTTAAAGGCTTTTGGTTTTTGCAACAGGGTCATCCAAATGGTTGAACAACTTGTGTCCACGACTTCCATATCGATTATGGTCAATGGATCCCCCTCCTCCTTTTTCCAGAGCACCAGAGGTCTAAGGCAGGGTGATCCTATCTCTCCTATTTTATTCACTATTATGGCTGAAAGTTTAGGCAGGAATCTAAAAAAGTTGGTTGACTTCAAATTTCTTTCTGGTCTTAAACCTTCTTCGGGCAATCTGGTGTGTTCCCATCAACAATTTGTTGATGACACTATGCTTATGGGTAAAGCCACAGTGGCTGAAGGTAGAACTATAAAACAATTGCTTGACAAGTATGGGAGAGTGTCTGGACAGCTGATCAATAATCAAAAAAGCTCGCTGTTCTTCTTCAACACTCTGAATCATAGACAGGCTAAAATTGCTAGAATCTTGGGTTGCAGAGTGGACTCCATTCCTACCACCTACCTTGGTCTACCCTTAAGTTTGAAACCTCCAGAGTCATTTTGGCTCTCGTTGGTTGAAAGATTTAGCAAAAAGCTCGTGGGATGGAAAGGAGCCCTGCTAAGTCAAGCCAGAAAACTTCAGCTTCTCAGAGCTTCTCTCCAGAATTTGCCAATCTATGCCCTTAGTCTTTTTAAGATTCCAGCTAAATTTGTTGATGCCATTGAAAAAATCCAAAAAAGATTTCTTTGGTTGGGTGTTGAGGAAAAAAAAAGACTTCCCTTAATTGGCTGGAATCTAGTTTGTAGACCTAAAAAGGCTGGAGGTCTAGGTTTAAGAAGAATCAGAATAGTTAACAAAATTCTCCTTGCTAAACAAATTTGGAGAATCTCCTCTTCTTCTGGGGAGTGGATTGATATCCTGGCTAGCAAATACTTAGAAAACAACTGCTATTCCATAATTAAGGACATTCACCTTCTTCCCAAAGGATCAACTTGCTGGAATAATATAATCAATGGTAAAAGGATAGTGGATGATGGTATTGGTTGGCAAGTTAGAAATGGTCATCATACTAGATTTTGGGAGGACAAGTGGCTTTTAAAGGAACCCATTATAAAAATCAATTCCTTCGGCGAATGGGCAGATACCTGCAAGGAATGGTTTGGAAATTATGTGAAAGATTACAGAGTGAATGGCAAGTGGGTGGACTTGTGCAGTGTTAGTCAGGCTTTGGCTCCTATCTAGTCATCTCTGTTGGCTATTAGACTTAATTCTGAGCAGCTGGATGACTGCGTGGTTTGGTCTGATGATCCCTCTAGCAATTTTTTCATGTCCTCTACTTTTGCCAGGATTACTTCTTCTCTGGATCATCCTCCCTTCTGGTCTAAAGCTTGGTTTAAACTTTTGATACCTAAAATCAATATATTCTTCTGGATCCTTCTCCAAAATAAAGTACTTATGATTGATAACATGTGTAAATGCAAATTTCAAATTCCTAATAGATGTTTTCTTTGTAAGATGGAAGCTGACTGTGCATCACTTATTCCTCCATTGTTCTTTTTCCGCTTCTATCTGGGGAAAAATCATCAGGTTATGGAACATCCCATGGGTCTTCCCTTCGTCCATTGAAGATTTCCTCTCGCAATGGAAAGCTTTGACAAAAAATCCCATGCTTAGATATTTTTGGGATCTAATATTCCCTCATGTTGCTTGGGGTCTCTGGAAAGAACGCAACAATATAATTTATAGAGGCAAAGAAGCTGCTAAAGACATTGTCTTTGATAAAATTGTCAGATTTCTGAAGGAAATTTTCAATACTTTGGTTCAAAAGAATAGCTTGTCCTTGAAAGCTGAGCAGTCGCTATATGACCTAACTGTTGCTAAGGAGTGGAACATAAATCTTGTCCTGTCTAGAACCAGTATGACAGCCAAGAAGGACAGAGAGGGTGTTTGCTGGTCTTTCCCGCCTAATGGTTGGATCAAAGCTAATTTTGATGGTGCAGCTAAAGGTAATCCGAGGGCGATGGGCTGTGGTGGAGTCATAAGGGACTCCTTTGGCTATTTCATAGGAGTGATGGCTTCTCCTCTTGGATCCCAAACCAACCATTTGGTGGAGGCTGCTGGAACTTTTCATATCATAAATTTAGCTCAAAGTCTTAACATTAAACATCTGTGGCTTGAAGGAGACTCCAAAAACATAATTGACTGCCTTAAGGAAAAGTCTCCCCCCTCGTGGACCATCAAGTCATGGATTGAGGAAGCAAAGCTGACTTTGGCTAAATTTGAAAAAGTTAAAATATCACATGCTTACAAGAGAAGCCAATACTGTTGCATATTTTTTTGCCAATGAAGGAGTTAAGAGTAAGGAGGTGCGTACTTGGCTAAATACAAATGATCTAAACTCTAATGTTTGTGCCCTAATAAATTATGATAAATCACATGGAAAAGCTACGTGTTATCCCTTTAATGAAGACAGATAAGACCTTTCACATCACAATCATTAGATTGTATGGGACCGATCCCAGTGACTTAATTTGCAAGAAAGGCTCACACGCTTTGTGGGTGCTAAGTTGTGGCGGGGCCAATTTTAGTAAAGCTTTCATCTAGGTCTACCCCATTGTGTCGACTGAGATGGGAGGAGATAGAAAGCGTATTGAGCCGGACAGCTATGAAACTCATATGAAAAATGCCAAGGCTTGGGAAAAAGTTAAAAGTGGTGGTTCGCTTCCTTTTCAAGAGAAGCTCCATGGCTCCAGCTAGGAGGCTACGAACCTCTTTGCTAAAAATTGGAATAAAGACAATTTGACCCTGTTTGGCAAGAATGTTGAGCTCAGTGAAAATTTAATCACTAAGGTTACGGGTTTATCTACTGAAGGGAAGAAGTTTTTCAGGGATAGGGTTTTTTCTGATGAAGCCGTGATTAGATTTCCTAAAAAAAACAAAGAAAGGTTAAGCCTGGTCAAAATTGCTAGCAGTTACTTTGATGTGGATTCTATAAAGGCCATCTGGAGGAAGGTGTTGCGGGTCATCATGGAGTACATTACGGTGGATGGGCGTTTTACCAGAGTTTATGGCTACCACTTTCACCACAAGGTTAGGATCTCTCTTCCCTATTATCTTTTTTGTTCCCTGAAGAAAAGCTTGGAGGATAATAAGAAAAACCCCAATAGATTTCCTATTTTGCATACGGGGCTTATAAGATTGATTGTCAAGCATTTCCAAAACATGCCTGCCCCCACTACCCTGGATACCACTCCTAACTCTCCTAACCCTAGTTCAGCTAGAAAAGTCCTCAGTTCACATGCTGGCCCTTCTGGGAAAATAAACCCTACTCTCCTCTCTGGTAAAGCCCATGCTGAGCTTGAGCTTGATAGTCCCTCCCTTCACAAGAAACCCCGGGCTAAAAGTCTTGTTTCCTATTCTGAAGAATCCTCTGACTCAGAGGATTTCGATGCCAACAAAATGGTGGTTAATGCTGAACCTATGCCGGATAAACATGTTGAAGATGACTCCCCTGTTAACCTTAATTATGAGAAAACTGTTCCTAATATCAATGATGAGCACTCTCTGGATTTTTTGAACCTTGCTAAAGCCAACTCTGAGTCCCACTCCAAACTCCTGGATTGGACTTTCACTAAAATCAATGAGCTAAAAATAAAAAACTGGGCCCTACAAAGCAAAATTGAAGTTCTGGTTGCTAAAGTTGCTGAGATTGAAAATAAAGTTGGGGACAGAGGGGTCCATGGTCATAGTAATAGAGACACTGATTCCAAAATTGATTATATTATGAACACTATCAAGACCGTAGCTGAGCAAAATAACAGAATGGTCAGACACAACACCATTATCATTAATGCTATGGGAGAGAAGCTCGACAAAACCCAGCAGGGTACTCTAGTGGTGGATCTGGAGGAAACAGAGGACAAAAGCCAGGACATAGACATGGGTATTTCCAAAAGAACCAGAGCCAACTTGAAGCGCAAGGTCCCCCTTACTTCTAGTATGATTCAAACTTTTAAAAAGGGCATCATTCATATGCAGAAGCTGGAGGAGGAGACTGAGTTTGTCCTCAAGACTCTAAAGTAATGTCTAGGGTTTCTGCTTTTCCTTTGTTTCGGTCTTTTTGGTTTTGTGTGAATGGTTGCTCCTGATCCTTTCTTGGGTAGCTCGTTTTTGTGGTTGGACTTTTTTGTCCTCTCTTCTATTTTGTAAACTTTATGGTTTCGGGTCCCTGAACCCATTTACCCTTTATCAAAAAAATACGTGAAATGAAATGTTCTAGATGAAATTTTGGCTTTGAGTAATGCACAAAATGAACTAGCATAAACTATATGCAATGAAATGTATGAAACTGATTGTTTGTAAACTAAAATAGAAAGGAAACAATAGAAAATAGAAGCTTGGAAATAGTGAAATTATTCCAAAAACCTGAATTGTAGAATATGCAAAGGGACTTATTCGCCCAAGGTGGTGAATGAGTCCCAGATAGTGATTTTTTTTATATTTTCAATGATTTTGAATAAAAATTTTCTATCTATAATGTTGTATGATATGAAACTAAAGTGTACATGGAGATTGTTTTTATTTTTAATGTTTTTGGATGCAAAAATAAAGCTGAAATGACTTTTCACTAATGCAAAATTGAAACCCTAAAATACAAGTGAATGCAATGCAAAACCATAATCTAATGAAATCTAGTTCTTTGAGGTAAATGCACTCCAAATAAGACTTTAAGGTGTTCTTTAAATGCAGGTTCATCAAAAATTTTAGAAGAAATTTATGATGTACTCTAGGGTTTTGCACTTAGGATGACAATTTCCAACTAACATTGAAGGATTTCCCTTTAGATCTATAACCAAAGAATGGAAAGGAGGTAAGAGATCTAGCTAAGGGTTGAATCTAGGGGGATTGATCATAAATTAAAAAGGGGTTCACCACCAAGTGTAAACTTGGAAAAAATAATATGTTTTCAGAACAGTGTATGATATGCAAACAAGATGCTAAATGACCTAAAATAGCAGAGAAATTGAAACAACAAGTAGGGAAATTGAATGTATGCACCTGCAGACTAAAATGAGATCCTAAAATTCTAGAAATTCTATAGATGATGTTAGATGGGACTCATTCGTTAGCCTTGGTGAATCAGTCCACTTTTTGGGTGACTATTTTGGAACAAGTTTTAGACAATTGGGTGCTCAAATCTGGAAAAATATTTTTCAAACAACTCCAGTAGGACTCATTCACCACCTGTGATGAATCAATCCACTTTAGGGTTTTTGGAAACTATGAACTCAAAACCGTAGATTTTGATCTACTTTTCTACTCCTGACTCAGATCCAGGTCTGAAATTGCAAAATTCAACCTATAGGTCTTCTCTAATATTTTCTTGCAACTTTGACAACTTTGAATTACTTTAACAATTTGGTGACAACTTTTCCAATCTTCCTCTTCAATATACTTGCCTTCAAAACCTATAAAACACATGCAAAGACATGGAAAAATGTTGGGGGGTTTAGTAGATAGGGGCTTGCCTTCATCAAGCCCCTTGTTTGGTCATTAAACCTTGAAATGAAATCAAATGAAGAAGGATAATGATGAATGAACAAAAAGAGATGTTACAACTCACCAAACCCTACTAGTAAAATGTTGCAACAATGCTTGAAAGGGATACAATGGTTGTGGTTCTTGAATCTTGCTTGGAATGATGTAATCTTTAATACAATGATAGGTTGAATCATGAACACCTACATCACAAATGTTAGCTCCATAACAAATATAATGCACATAATTTCTGATATGATGGATGACACTTGAAGATGCTACAAAAACGCTTGAAAATCTATTCTTTAAGACTCTTGAAAGCTCTTGTGAAGACTTGTGAATTCCAATTTTCTATAATATGTGAATACAGAAGTTGCTAGTATGAAAATAAATGATTAAACCTTGTATTTATACTCAATTGTGCAATAAATCCTAAAAATACAACACTGCAGGTTGACCTTGGATCTTGGAGACTAAATCTCGCTAGAAATTTTATTTAAATTTGAATTTTGAGTTAAGGGGGACTCATTCACCATAATGGGTCCCACCTAAGTGAACTCATTCACTAGGGGTGGCGAATGAGTCCCACCTTAGTTGATTTTAAGTGGGTTCCAGGATTTATGTGTTTTAAGGCCTTGTTAGGATTTATCTCAAAGATAACCACAACTAAGGCTCAAGGTTGTAATTTGGGGCCAATTAAGGCATAATAAGGCCCAAATATAAAATAAGAACCCTAGAAGAATGTGAAAATGTGTTACAAAATTTTACAACACCCTAGAAAAGGTCCCAATTAAGCTTAATTTGGTTAAAAATAGGTTCCAAACCCCCAAAAAGTGTGAAAATTCCTTACAACACTTTACATCGCTTTTGAAAAGGGACAATTAAAGTGAATTTTAGTGAAATAAAGGTCTTGGAAAAATGTTACTATTTATAACACTTTACAACACTATCCCAAGACATCAATTAAGGCTTATTTTATTGAAATAAAGTTCCTAGAGCAATGTGAACATTTACAAGATGTTACAACACCACTCCAAGAAATCTATTACAACACATTTTGATGAAATAGAGGCCACAAGACATTACAACACCAGCTTCAAGATTTCAAGAGGAAGCTAAACCATACAAAATTGTCACTGACGACAATTTTTGTCACTACAATATCATACTAAAAAATAATTTAAGAAAGCTTAACCATAAGAAAGAAAACTTAGAATCAATTATATTTCAATGACATAGAGCCTACCTTGATGGAGATATCAGAAGAAATCAATTTCAAATTA
>VDFB02116776.1:0-23002 GCA_007258455.2 Sequoia sempervirens | reverse complement strand
TCGCAAAAGGGGAACTTGGGTAATTTTCTGTAATTTCTGTAATTTTCTATAGCTTGCATGTATCACAGAGCTCGAGGATTTGAGATCCTCTGCATATAAGAGTTCCATATTTTTGAATAAAATAGTATTCTCTATTCTATGAGTATTGTTATGTGTCTTGGGTTTGCTCCCTCATCACTATTACTTCTGTCAAAGGAAGAGGTTGATTTTCTTTATTTTCTTCCATTTGTGACTGGCGAGCGAGGAGATGATGACAACACCTAATTCTATTTTTGAGTTGTTGAGGTGTAAAGTGGATTGAGTTATCATATGTTTTTCTACTTTCGAAGAGGGAAGAACAAAAGAAACTGAAGAGGATGGGTCAATCACTTTCTCTTTGGCTTTATATACTTGTTTAATTCGAGGAGCCATGATAGGAGTTGTTTCATTTTCCCTTGGTCATTTAAACGATGGCAGGAAAGTTTCTAAGGGTGGTTGGTCATGAGTTTTTATGGTTTTTTCAATTTCAGACTCAAGTTGAAGCATGGTTTCATCTATGATAGGAGGTGTGGAAGTGGGTAGGGACATGTTACGAAGAGACAATTCGGCTATGCATTTGGAATTGAAATTTTGATAGGTTATGAAAAATAAGTCCTTTTGAAGGGTGATGGGGTTCCATAGGTTCAGGCCAAAAGGCTTCTAAGGAAAATTTACCTTTAGAGGATAAAGGATTAAAGCCACTATGGTGTATGGTAAACATTTCATTTCCATGTGGAAACTTCAAACACTTGTGAACCACTAATGGGACCACTTTTATTGAGTGAAGCCAAGGGTGGCCTAGCCACAAATGAAATTGGTTGGATTGTGGAATAATTGAAAATGTTACATCTAAAGTTTTAGGTCCTCTATAAGGGGAGTACGATTGATCCAATCATAGGGCATGCAAAACCAGTATGTGTTTTAATACATGACATCGATTTATTATAATCATCTTGATATAGCTCATGTAATACTAGAAACTCCTTTCTGATCACATTCTCACCACAAGTAGGATCTATTAATATCCCATTAGTGGGATTATTATAGATTCTGCTAGCTATGTAAAGAGGATCATCAGGAAGCTTTCGTTGTATGTCTTTAGCAGAAAAATTGATGTCAAGAGATTTATTATTTTGGCCCTTATGAGGGATAATTTCTATTGTAACTGGTATGTGTAGGATCATCATGGAAAAAATAGGCCCTTAAGTGGCAAAAAATTCAAAAATATTAGAGTTAGGCAACTTGATGTAAAAATTTGAATAAGCTATCTATATTATTTCAAAAATATGTAAGAATAGAATTTGTAGCAAATTGAATGTAGTTTCTAAACTACTAGGTTTTTAAAAAAAAAAAATCTATTTGGTGAAAATTTGAAATTTCAATGCAGTAGTACTTAAATTTCGGGGAAAAAATAAGTAGGTGTCTGTCTGACCACCCTAACCACAATAAAATGATAATATTTTTTTATAAGATTTTAGATATAAGTAGAGGACTCATGTCCCGATGTGATGCATCTTTTTTGTAATTTTTTTCCAAGTAAATAATTAATTATGAATTTTTTATTACAACTTTTAAAAAATATAAAAACTTCGTATGTCTGACCACCTTAACTTGGTCAAAACTTCATGAAATTCAATTTTTCTTCTTTTAATCCTATAGTATGTGAAGCATAGAATGTGACACATGTTTTGGATTCAAAAATGTGATATCGTTTGAAATCTATAAATGTTTTCAATCAACCTATCAATCAGGGACTTTTTTAGTCGCATTTGAATAGAAAATGAATAATACTACTTATTAAATTCAAAGTAGAGCATAATTTATATCAGTGGAAAGCTGAGAATCTCCCTTTAAAACCCTTTTCATTTCATCAATTTTGGGTTAAAAAATAGTCATCAGCCACATACCCATCATATTGCCACTTTTTGGCTCATCATGATCCCGCACATACCCACCCACAAGTTTATCAATAGGATTAGCTTGGGTAACAGTTGGAGTTATATCATGTTGTTCACTATTTATATCAACATTCATTACATCAACGATTGAAGGTTCACTAGCCTTGACAAATGAGATATTGTGTTTAGGCATGGGATTGGTGAAGATTTGTAAATTTTGGTTAGGGGGTGCAATGGATTTATTGCCTCGATCATTAACACCTACAATGGACAAATGGCTTGAAACAATGAGGTCTTGAACTAGATGTTTTAGACACTTGCTTTGTTTAGTGTCATGTCTATTTTGGCGATGAAAATGACAATAAGCATTAGGTTTGAAGGTGGGTGGTAATGGCTAGTTTGGATCAAGTGGTTTAATGGGTGGAAAAGTGAGCATGTATTGTTGAATTAAATTGTTCATTATGTTATGGAGGGTATTGGGTAAGGGAGTAAATTTTCTCTTTGGGTCCCCATAGGTATAAGGAACCCTCACTTTAATAGCTGCCACTTGATTCAGAATTGGTTGAGTTGGTTGCAGTTGTGTTTGGGGGGGTGGATTGAACTGTAAAAATCCTTTATTTGGTTTGCAAAAGTTTTGATTGTTGGTTTGATTGTTGTGTTCAAAATTTCAGCTCGGTTAGAAGTGGATTTTGAATCACAACTTGAAATCGAGTTATGGTATTCACACAAGGTGGTACATAAATGCATAAATGAAGGGAATTTCATCATAGCTAGTTTATCTTGAAGATTTGTGTGAAATTTTTTGATAAACATATTTTGCAGATGTGCATTAGGAATCTTGACATAATTTGAGCATACAAGGATTGGTATTGTGAGATAAAATCAGTTACTTTTTCATTTGTGTTTTGTCAACATCTCATGAGGTCAGCCATTGTCTTTTTAGGTGTCATATGAACTTGAACATGACTTATGAAAGAGTCCACCAATTCATTGAAGGAATGGATGGAATGATTGGGCAAGTTGGAAAACCACTCTAATGTAGTATCTTTCAAAATCCTTGGAAAAAGTTTTGTTAGAAGTTTCCCATCAAGGACAAAATCACTACATAAAGTTTTATAAGCATTAACATGGTTGATAGGGTCTCCTTTACCTCCCTATTGCTCAAACAAAGGTATTTCTATCCCTTGTGGCATCGGGGTACGTAAGATTTCTAAGGATAAGGGACTATTACAGACATGATATGTGGGTGGAGCGGTTTGACCTTGGCTAATGGTGGAAAGTTGGTGTTGCATGGAAGAAACGGTGTTAAGGAGTTGTGTAAGAATAGGGTTGGGGTAAGTGGTTTGAGGTGGAAGGGAAAATGGTGATGGAGTGTATGTGATGTTAGGGGAAGTGAAAGGAATACTAAGAGGGTTGAAGGTGGTGGAGGGGACTTGCAATTCCAAAAGGTAACTAGGAATGCTAGTTGGAATTGGGAAAGAAGTAGCCGCATAATTAACCTGGTGCATAGTTGTGGTGACTTGTGGATTGGTATAAGTTGGTATGGATACTATGGTTGAAGGGGGAGTAACTTCAGGTCCTCCTTGGCTTACAGGAATTTTTGTAGATTGGGTATTAGAAAGGGCATTTTTATTGTAAATCTTAGCAATTTTCTTCATAACTTGCAAGCCATCATCACTTTCAATCAAATGATGAAGGTTTTCAATGGTAGGTATGGCAGTGGTGGAAATGTTTTCAAGTGACAAGTCTTGTTGTAAATGTGCAAAATCCTCATGAATATTAATGACCTTTTCTTGCAGAAGGGAGTTGTTTTGGGTGTCAACATTCATTAGATGGAAAGATGAAGGAATATAAGTGGTATTGTCAATGCTTAATGCATCATTGTCCATACTAGGAGTAGGAGCTCTTGAGATCCTGAGGTCCACAATGAAAGTGCTATTGTGGGAGGCCATGAGTCTAGAACTTTGTCTCACTAAAGTATTATCAATGGGGCAACAAACACTCATACAAGTACCACAAAAGATAGGGTGAATGAAAATGAAAAGTAATCTAGGAGTTCTAAATGAAAAGAACAAAAATTCTGCTAATTGTAACATAGAAGTAACTACAAAAATAGAAATGTAGGAAAATGCCAGAAAAATGCTAGAAATGTTGTTTAAAAAGTGCAGAGGGATTGATTTTCCCAAGGTGGAAAATGAGTCCTCATGAGATATTTTTTATGTTTTTTAAAAGTTTTAAAATGATTCTAATGCTCTACATAATGCAATTAAGGTTGCTGAAAGCATTTTTTTTTTTTCAATGATATGCAATGCAAAAATGAAATCTAAAAAAAGCTTTCACTAATGCAATGTGAGAAGTCCTAGAATGCAAGAACAACACAATATGCTAATTGAATTTTTATGCAAATGTAATCTAGGGTACAATATGTGAGTGAAATAAAAAATGCTAAGTGTTCAAAATGTAGGTTCACGTAAATGAACTATAGATTTTTGGTTCCTATGGACTTCTCTAACTCTTCTAGGGTTTTTCACCTAAAAGGAGAGGGATAGGGCCCAAAAATGCTAAGGGTTCATTCCAATGATGCGATATGAGATTTTTTCTAAGCTAAATGAAGTAAACTAAATACAATTAAGTGATTTATATGAATGATTATGAATACAAGACTAAGATTTAAACTTTGTTGGAAAACACATTATGATATGCAAACAATGAACTAAAAGATGAAATAATGCAGAATAGAAAGAAATGGGATGAATCAAAGTGCACATGGGAAAGATTTGAGGAATCTGGAATGTTGTGAATGTTGTCTAAAGTTACAGAAAATCAATAGTGGGGCTCATTTTCCCAAGGTGGCGAAGTAGTCCTGTTATTGGTGAAAAAGTGTGAAAAGCAAGTTTCTGACTGTTGGGATCTGGAATCTGACAAAATTCAAATTTTCATTCTTAAGGTGGGACTCATTCACCACCGATGGAAAATCATTCCTCTCCTGAAATTTCTGAGAAATCAAGAGACAACTCTGCAACACCACATCTGGAAATGTCTGCTTGTCGGGTTGTTGAAGTCAATTTTACAAGAAATAGATAGAAAACCTTCTCCAAGCTTGAAATAGAGTTGATTTGACTTAAAGCATTGGTTGAATTGTTGACCAATCTTCACTCACCTAAATGCTTGTAAAATCTACACACAAAGGCCTACAAACACACATGCAAGAGGGGGAAAATGGTTGAGGGTTAGCAAATAGGGGTTTGCCTTGGTCAAACCTCACTTTGGTAATCAAACCCTTAATGAAATAATGAAATGCAAGAGAATGATAAACTAACAACATGCAAGTACTATCAAATTACCAAGCCCTTGAAGATGATAATCTTAAATAATGTTAATGGATGCTCCAAAGTGCTTGAATAATGCTTGATAAGATGTTGTAAGATTCTTGAATGCTTGAGATTGCTTGAATATGATGTGTGAATGTTGGAGGATATAAAATGAGGTGAAAATCACTTATTCATATAATCTTGTGCCTTAGTAACCCATTCATACCTCATCACAAGCCGACATCAAGTATTTTTGAATAAAAACCCAAAAGGAAATTTAAAAAAATAAAAATTTGGAGCTAAGGGGGACTCAATCACCACCCATGGCAAATTGGTCCCACCTAGGACCTGAAAATGGGTGTTGAGAATTATCTTACATTTAATGTTGTTTGTCGGGCTTACATTCAAAAATACACTTAATTAAAGCTTATAAGGGCATAAAAGTGTCAAACAAAGCATAAGAAAGGTGTAAACAGTGAAATTGTGCCTAGAAAAGCATGAAATCTTCTTACAAGACTTTACAACACTTCAAAATAGGACTTGATTAGTGATGAAAAGGTGACTTTTAGGTAAATTGTAATGAATAGAGTCTAGAAGAGTGTATAAATGTCTTACAACACTTCACAACACCCTCACAAGGCATCATTATTTGAATTTTAGTACCTAAATATGCATGTTCAAGCCATGTTACATCATAAAATCATAGCAAAATAGACCAAACATTATGAAGAAAGGCCCAAAAGACCATGAAAATGACAAGGGTCCATATTTATACTTTGCAACTTAATACCCCTAAATTCCTCTAAATCCCTAAGGTATTTAGTTTAAAAATAATTAAATACCTTAACTTTTATTCCATTTTTCCTCAAAGAATTAAATAAATAATACATTTATTTAATTCCTCACATGTCACATCCTCCATCACTTTTTCTTAATCCTAATTCACCTCATAATCCCATCATTAGGGATGTGCACATTTCTAATCCATGATTAGGATATGTCACATCCTACAACTTTTGCAAGTTGGATCCTAACCCTCATTAGCCACCTAACCTTCCTCTAATCCTTCATCAACTAGCCTAATCAACCCCTTGGTCAACTCTCCCCATCCCACAAGGAATTTTTAATTCCTTTTTGTCTTTCCAAGGTCCTTTTGAGGAATTTTTAATTCCTCTCTCATCTCCCAAGGAATATTAAATTTATTTCCTCTTTCCCAAGGAATATTAAATTCCTTTTATCTTTTCCATGCACATTAAAAAAGAATTTTTAATTCCTTTGGTCAATCTCTTAATCTCATCCATTGATCTCTATCAATCAATCTTGACCGTTCATCCATTATCCTCTAAAATCTATATATCCAAAACTTAGCCATTTTCACTCCTCTCACCCATTTTTGTATTGGAGCATTATTATGCTGCCAAAATTTTGAGTGAGCACACATGCAACTGAACATCATGGGAAAATCTACACAATAGGAGGTATTGCATGCTGGCTTGAACTCCTCATCGCCCTATCTTGATTGTTTTTCTTAGTTTTAGTCTCTTGCTTGGTTTCTTGCATTTTTAGGTAGATTAAAAACACTGCATACATTTCTAGCATGCCCAGTGGGATCCACGTCATGGGTTTGCACTTTTAGGTTTTCTGTTGTTTGAGTTTTCTAGGTTAAGGTTACACGCAGGGGAAAATTTTCCCTAAATGGGAAAATTTGTACCTCACTGAGGAAAATCCACTTTAGCAAATAGGAAAACCTGAGAGAATGGGAGAATCTATCTAATTAATAGGAAAATTCACCCATCTTCACAAAATAGGTGAATTTTCTCTCAGGAAAATTCACCCATCTTCACAAAATAGGTGAATTTTCTCTCAGGAAAATTTGCCCATCTTCACAAAACAGGTGAATTTGCTCTCAAGGAAATTTTCCCATCTTCACAAAATAGGAGAAATTGCTCCAAAAATAGGTGAATTTTCTCTTAGGAAAATTCGTCCATCTTCACAAAACAAGAAAATTTTCTCTCACAAAAATTCACCCATCTTCATAGAATGACCAAATTTTCTCATCCAAATAGGAAAATTTTCCTCATACAGAGGAAAATCTGAGGTAAACCCGAGACCTAAATCTTTAGTTTTAAACATTGTTTTGGCTTAGGTTTTAGGTACTAATCCACTAACTCATCCATTTGTGAGTGTGCCTAGCTTTTGCTAACATTTTGTGCAGCTATCTCTCATTCATACAAGACCGATGGTTGCAAACTACTGATGCTTTTTTTTCAAGACGATCGGTCCAAGATCTTTAGGTAGTATGTCTATTGTTTTTCCATACTAGCTAGGCACACATAGCTTTAAATAGAGTGTCAATTAACTTGTTCGTCATGCTTGTGGGTGGACCGTTGATGTATCAAATCCCCTTGCACAATTTGGCGATCTTGGATGACAAGAAATCATAGTTCACTCAAGTCCAGTCCAGTCTACCTAGGAGGTGCTAGTGCATCTAAGCTCTTCCCTTGCACTACATGCGAGCCTAGGGACCAGCTGAAAGCATCTAATATCTTCTTCCTTTAGTGAGACCTTCCTAGGATTTCATCACTTAGGGGATGATTCCAACCACGTATTACCGGTAGGGTATATAAAGGGGGGAGAGTGAAAGTTGTACCTTAATCTAGTCATGTCGTGTCTGGTGGAGCGTTGAAACTAGGGTGATAACTAGATAGGACATGAAGTGTTGGTCTAAGTTTCCAATACCTCGTTGAGGATCCTGACTCATGCTTGTGATGGGCTGATGTTCACGGTTGTTCCCCATGTACCATGTGTATATCGGGGACTCATGAGACATCCTTGTTCAGGCTAGATAGAGACTCGTGTTTTAGCTACAACTTGGTGTAGTGCAAGGGATGTGCATTGTACCTCGAAGTTACTCACCATGTACTCCCTTGGGTTGAAATAGAAATCCTCATGGTGGACTATGATAGTCCTCGAGTGAGAGTGTGAAGGTGAGCCCATGGCATCTATTGACAACCCTATACCACTAGAATGCTAGCTTCCACCTTCGCAAGAAAGGGTGATCCAAAGAACCACCCCGATATCATGAAGTATTAACCTTGGGTTGTCCACTCAAGGTGGTGGGCCTACATCAAGTTTTTAAACCCATATCACTAATTTTAGGATTGTGTTGCTTGGTGTGTCTTCATTGTGCTATACAAGTGTTTTTATTTTCAGTTGAGTTAGTCTCACCTTTTGTTTGTTGTTTATCATGTGTTTGTCCTTTGTCACAATCAGCCCATACCTTTAGAGGAAAATTTTCCCCTTATAGAGGTGAATTTTCATTGTACACAGGTGATTTTTCCCTACAAAAGGGCAATTCTGCATCCAGTCCAGTTCAGGTCATCCATTTGGGCAAATTTTCCTTTTTTAGAGATGAAATCGCTAGTGGGGTATGTGCAGGATCATGATGGGCCAAAAAGTGGCAATATGATGGGTATGTCTAGGGTATGTGGCAAACAACTTTTTTTTACCCAAAATTAATGAAATGAAAAGGGTTTTAAAGGAGATTATCGCAGCTTTCCACCAATATAAATTATGCTTTACTTTGAATTTAATAAATAATTATTCATTTTCTATTTGAATTAACTAAAGCCCGATTGATAGGTTGATTGAAAAACATCTATAGCTTTCAAATAGTATCACATTTTTTAATCCAAAATATGTGTCACATTCTATGCTTTGCATACTATAAGATTAAAGAAAAAATTGAATTTCATGAATTTTTTACCATGTTAAGGTGTTAGACATACGAGTTTTTATATTTTTTAAAAGTTGTAATAAAAAATTCATAATTAATTATTTACTTAGAAAAAAATTACAAAAAAATATGCATGACATCGGGACATGAGTCATCTACTTATATCTAAAATCTTATAAAAAATATTATCATTTTATTGTGGTTAGGGTGGTAGACATACACCTACTTCTTATTTTTCGCTGAAATTTAAGCACTACTATATTGAAATTTCAAATTTTCACCAAATGGATTTTTTTAAATAAACCTAGTAGTTTAGAAACTACATTCAATTTGCTACAAATTCTATTCTTACATATTTTTTACATAATATAGATAATTTATTCAAATTTTTACATCAAGTTTCCTAACTCTGATTTTTCTAAATTTTTCACCACTTAAGTGCCTATTTTTTCCATGATGATCCTGCACATACCAGTGGGTCACTTTTTTTGGCAACCCTATTTTTGCCTATTTTTCAGAATAGGAAAGTCTATCCATCGTTTAGGCAAGTCTGTCAGTCATTTTCCATTGAATTCGCTCGTTTTCAAAGAATAGGTGAATTTTCTTCCATTTGGGGTGAACCTGTTGTCCATAGGGGGGATCCCGTTTGTGGTCTGAGTCATTTCATTAATCAGTTTTTTGTTGAATTCACCCATTTTCCAAGAATAGGAAAATTTTCCCCATTCAGGGGTGAACTTACTGTTAGTTCGAGTCAGTCTCTCATTCGTTTATCCATCAAGTTCACTCGTTTCCTTAAGATAGGAAAATTTTCTACTTACGTTAGGAAAATTTTCTCCCTAAATGGACGATTTGACTCCCCATTTGAGTCTTCGTCCATTTTTTTCACATTTAGGCGAATCCGTTCATCGAACAACCAATCTTTTTTTTTAGGCGAAGTCATTCCCCATCTATACCATTTAAGAAACAGGTGAGTTTGTCATCCCGTTAGGTGAACCTGAAAGTCAAATATGCCTGTTTTCCAAAGCTTGGGCGATCTTTCAGTAGTTTGGGAAAATTTATTGCTAGATAGATGAATTTTCCTTGCAAATTCACCTATTTCTGGTACCACCTAAGTTTTGGGCGAATTTGATCCCCCGGATAGGAAAATTTGCTTAGCTTGGAAAATTCACCTATTTCTTATGTCAACTCAGACATGGGTGAGTTTGATCTCTTAGATAGGAAAATTTTCTCATCAAATTCACCCGTTTCTTGTACCAATCTAGTTATAGGAAAATTTGACCCCTGGATAGGTGAATTTTCCTTTCAAATTCACCTGTTTCCTTTTCCATTTGAAGTTTGGGTGAATTTTCTCATCAAATTCACCTATTCCTAGTCCCATCTGAAGTTTGGAAAAATTTTCCTCCCCAAAACAGGTGAATTTGCTTCCAAGGATAGGCGAGTTTTCTCAAAATAACCCACCATCTGTCTTCCTAATCTGCTATCCCAATACCCTTACTACAATCCACCAATTGCATCCTCTTGTCCTAATCCACCATCCACGTCCCCCTACACCAATCTATCATCCCAATATTCCTGTCCTAATCCACCATCTCAATCTTCCCATCGTAATCTGCTATCCCAGTACCCTTACTACAATCCACCATCCATATCCTCCTATGTCACTCCATCATCCACTCCATCATGTCTTAATCCTTCACCCACTCTTATTCCTCCATCCAATCCCATTCCTCCATCTAATCCTAGTCCACCAATCCATAATCCTAGTCCTTCACCTATCCATAATCCATCATCCACTCCTACCGCACCATCTAAGCCAACAATATGCAAGTTTCTCACTCCATAATTTCTCCAAGGAATCATGACAAAGAACACATCCCCAGCTACACACCTTGAAATCATGGAACCATGCTGCCCCACTCCCCTATGTACAGTCATTAGTGATGAAACCCATCTTTATCACACACCTATCATTGCTATTACCACCCCTAGCACCACCCAAACTGTTGGAACCATCAAACTCACTGAATCCATCAAACCCCCATCTCCTATCTCGAGAGTCACTGAACCCATCGAAGATAACCAAACCCAATCCCCATCTTCTACTCCTAGATCCATCTAATCCATCAAAGACACCCAAATCCAATCCACTCCTAGTATCATCGAAATCCATCCCCATGAGCTTCATAAATCCTCCATCCTTCCATCCCCCCACTTGAGGAGTCCCTCCAACACTCCATCATCATGCCACCCACACAAGATGAGTCATTCCAAGAGCTTGATCCAAAGCATACTAATTCCTCCCCTTATCCAAATGAAGAACCTGCCATCCCATCTAGTCCACCTCAAGATCTTAGTCCTTCATCCACTTCAGCCCATGATCCCCTTGTCACTCAAGATCCAATCACTCCATCGCATGAGCCCTTATCACCCATTGCCACAAATCCAGATCCTATCACATCACCTTATCCATCTCCTGATCTCTTACCACTCACTCCTCCCTATCAATATGTTGTTACCCCATCATCTCCATCTCATGATCCTCCATCATCAACTAACCCTACTATCCCCACACCACTTTTATATTCCCTCAGTACTCTAACATTCATCCATGGTGGTTTTCTTGTAGAAGAGGAACCAAGAATATACAACACCCATCCTCCTCCACCTAATAATGGACTCACATCATGTTTCCAAAATAACAAGCACCCTACCATAGAGTGAATTCTCACAAGCATGAACTACCAAGGAAAAGGTTTAGGACTTCATGAGCAAGGTATTTTAGATCCCATCCATATCAAAGAAAATCCGCGTACACAAGGTTTGGATATATCTCTCAAGACTCACAATCCAAAAATGTTGGTATAACCACTATACGTCCTCAACAAGCCTCCTCCAAAAGAATAATAGGCTATTCTTGTCACTCCACTAAACCATTTTCCTCCATCCCCCCTCCATCATATCGACTCAAGAAAACCATCCATATTCCTCCCTCATCTTCTGAATCCATTTTGGGTCCTTATGTCCCTCCATCCACCATCTCCCATCCTTCATCTACTCCATCTATTTTGGGTCCTTATGTCCCTCCATCCACCATCACACATCCCCCACATACTAAGTCCATTTTAGGCCCTTATATCCCAAAATCATCTCTTCCATCTCGTCTTATTCATCCTTTTATCCACCAATCAATTATCCATATCACCCATAATAGACATCCCACTCTCATGTTCCCTAATTATGGTAAATGAAGGCATGTACCAACACATTAACCTTTCATATATCATCCCCAAAATCCATCCTCCATCACTCCATTCATGTTTCCTCCACATCATCCATCTCCTCGCACCCATCCTATTGCTATTAAAAGAACATTGGATGCTATTTAAGCAAAAATGCATAAATCTAAACATCCACATGAAATTAATTCCCTTCATTCCTCCTTAAAAGGGCATGTTGACAAATAGAAAAATCAAATCCAACATCTAAATCAAACCCATAGGCCCCAAAGGCCCACCAAATGAAAGACCAAAACCATGTGGATCCCAAAGAAAAAAGTTGCAATTCCTTCAAATGAAAAATCTGTAACAACATCCAAAGTTGCTAATCCAAAAGCTAATCATACACATCCTCCATCTCCTAAATCTATTTTGGGTCCTTATGTCCAAAAATTCACTATCCCATCTCCTTCATTATCCCCACATCCTCTATCCATTAATCCTCCTATCCTTTCACATCCACCACCATATGTGCCAATGTTGGTCCTAAAATAATTTCCCCATCACACATCCACCCCATCATTGCACCCATACACTTTCTAATATCCCATCCATTAACCCACATATCTCCGACATCAAATCCCTTTAATCCCTTCTCTTGCATAATCCATTTATCCTAATAAGGTTGTACCAACATCCAATAGTCACTTCACACATGGGCTCTTAATACCTCGTATGAACTTGATGCTCGTGTCCTTCATCTATCTCCTTATCACATATCTTCTAAATCCACTTCTCCACATCTCTATCCTTATCCATATCCCTCTGCATACTATCCAAAAATCCAAAAAAAAGAATTCAAAAATGTCAAAAAAATAAAAAATAAAGAGAAATAATTCGTCCAATGGTAAAAACTTGGAAAACAAGCGCCTTAGATAAGTACCATGATGAAAACCTAGAAAATAGGCATCAAGTGTAAATTCCCCATCCAGTTTACTTCCACACTTGGGGGCAATTGCATCCCCTTTACCCATCTCCTCCATCCCACCTATCTTTCACATTTTTCCTGTCATATCCCATTTATCCTAATCCCTCCCTCCTCCTTGTGATAATGATATAGATAGCGGAAAACATATATACATGCTTTGGACACCTCTTGGCACACATTCCCCTCACCTATATGCTATCCTAATCCGTATCCACATCTATTTACCTTCCATATCCATTCATCATGCTACCATCACTCTCCCTTCCTTATCCATGCATGTTATCCATATCCATCTCACTCCCTTATTTTCTCATCCTTCTATATTCCATCCCTCATGTCTCATCATACATGAAATATCTAGAGTGGGGCATCTCCTTCTTTCTAACATAGTCCTTGGATACATCATTCATTGATCCTATTGTCCCCTCTATCTCCCCATCCTTATCTTCCCATCCATCCATCCAAACATAGAAATCCCTTACATATTCCAAATCCTTACCTTCCCATCTATCCGTCTAGTAACCTTTTCCACATCCACATCCTTATCCCTCTATCCATCCATCATAGCATCCTTTCCATCCCCATCCTTATCTCCCTATCCATTCATCTCTATCCTCATCCCATCTCATAGTCCTTTGTCATTGGTATATGTCTATTTTCTTCCCCCCATGCAACCCAATGCCATCTATCTCATCATCATCACTCCCACTTCTTACACACATCTCTCTAATCTCTTATCACTTCTCATCACTCATCTCTCCATCATGTCATACTCCCAATTCATCTTTTGATGATTTGGATAACTATCCCATCCCTGAGCTTCATCCAATCACCATCATCCTATCTTATCCACCAGGTCTATGTTGTATCAACATATTGGTTCCATCATTTTATCCACTTATCATGGTCATCTCAACATCCTTTATCCATGGTCAGTCGTTGGCCTTTTTTTTCAAACTATGTTGCCCCTACACTTTCATGTGGGCAAGGTTAATCATTTGATCCACCCCCGGGGCTTTTATCTATCTAGTCTTTGTCTTCCATCATTCATCTCCATTTTCCTATTTCCACTTTTATCCATGGCCTTTTTTTGAACTACGAGAGCTATGTACTTTTGCATAGGCAAGGCTAATATCTTATTAGCCCTTGAGCCCCTAGGTCTTTAAGGCGTGTTATTCTTGTGTCTCATCTCTCATTTCTTGTGTCGTGTCATCAAGTTATGTCCTTATCTAGTTGGTTCATCACAAAATGAGATCCACTAGTATCGTGAGATTCAATCAGTTTCAAACATCTTGAGTCATGTCAATCATTTAGTTTAGTCTCCATATTTGATCTTAATAGGATGCATCCTTCCTCATCATACCACATCAATCCCATCCGCCTTTTGATCCTGTGACAAAGTAAATTTGAAATTGATTTCTTTCTTTTGATGCTTTTGGCATTTTTTTATAATTTGAGCTCCCTATCATACCTTATTAGGGTCATCATGATCCATCATATTATGATTTGCTTTGAATGGTAAACAAAGGGGCATATCTTGATTTTTTGTTTGCTTCTATCTACTTGGTTGTCATACATAGTAAAAACCAAGATCCCTGTGGTCTTGTGTTACGCTGGGACATCCTTTGTGTTTGTGGTTTTCTAACATTAGCCCTACCAAATCCCCCATGACTTTGGGATGTCAGACTAACCTTTTGTTTTTTGTGTTAGTCCCATGCATGTGATATGAGGTCACCTTGGTTCCTCATACCCCGGTGCATCTAGTATCTCATGCTATAGCAAATTAAGTTCTCATTACATGGCAGCATAACACATAACAATTAACCTACTTGCTTTGGTTACTATGCATTAATCCTTCATCACTCTCCTCATCTATCTATCATCTCTATTTTCCTCCCTCCATTATCTACATCCTCATCATATCATCATCTCTTCAATCTTCTTAGGATAATATAGATTGGTTATTCTAAGCTTATTTTCCTCCATCATCTTCATTCATTTCAACCATCTCACATCTCCATCCAATCTTAATCCATTCAATCTAGCACAAATCACCTAATCACATCCTTGGTCTTGTTCCCAACCTTGCTACAAGTATTGCTCCAATCATCATCATTGTCTTCATCATCAGGATGTATCTTTCCCTATCCTTTTGTGTTGTTTTAGGATGTATCCTTCCCTCATCAACAACACTCTCATCATCATCATCGTGATGTATCCTTCCCTCATCAACAACACTCTCATCATCATCATCGGGATGTATCCTTCCCTCATCAACAACACTCTCATCATCATCATCGGGATGCATCCTTGCCAATCCTTTTCTATTGTTTTGGGATGCATCCTTCCCTCCTCAATAACACTCTTATCATGATCATCAGAATGTATCCTTCCCTATCCTTTTTATTTTTTGGGATATATATCATTCCCTCATCAACAATGCTCCATCGATCATCAACCCATTTTGTCTCGTAGCTTGATGGGGCAACATCACATTTATCCTTGAATCCCTTTTAGCTTTCTTCTCTCTCTTCATCTTACCGTCCTCTATTCTATCCATCACTTTGCATCATCTTCCCCATCTACCCTTTCATCATCTCATCCATTTTGAGAGAACACCTGTGTTCTCTTTAACCTGCATTTCCTCTCAAGGGGGCATCCTAAATCCCTAATCTTCATCTTCACTCCTATCATTTTTCTTCCTAGTCACTCCTTTCAATGACTGAGGTATCTTTCCCAATCTAATCATCTTCTTGTTGTTGTTATCTTTTAATCTTCTTTGAAATGATGCTACTTCGTAACACCATCTCAAAGAGGGGAAAAATATAGACACCTTAATTTGGCCACTTATATTGGGCCAAATTTATCCTTTTTCATCTAAATATCCTCTTACATGCATTAATTAAGTAATATTACTATTATTTAATTAATACCACTAAATTCCTCTAAATCCCTAAGGTATTTAGTTAAATAATTAAATACCTTACCCTTTATTCCCCTTTTCCTCAAATAATTAACTAAATAATAAATTTAAATGTAATTCCTCACATGTCACATCTTGCATCACTTTTTCTTAATCCTAATCCACCTCATAATCCCATCATTAGGGATGTGCACTATTCCTAATCCATGATTAGGATAAATGTCACATCCTCCAATTTTTGCACATTGGATCCTAACCCTCATTAGCCACCTAACCTTCCTCTAATACTTCATAAACTAGCCTAATCAACACCTTGGTCAACTCTCCCCATCCCCCAAGGAATTTTTAATTCCTTTTTGTCTTCCCAAGGTCCTTTTGAGGAATTTTTAATTCCTCTCTCATCTCCCAAGGAATATTAAATTCCTTTTCTCTTTCCCAAGGAATATTAAATTCCTTTTATCCTTTACATGCACATTAAAAAGGAATTTTCAATTCCTTTGGTCAATCTCTTAACCTCATCCATTGATCTCTATCAATCAATTGACCGTTCATCCGTTATCCTCCAAAAAATTTATATCCAAAACTTAGCCATTTTCACCCTTCTCACCCATTTTTGCATTGGAGCACCATTATGTTGCTGAAATTTTGAGTGAGCACACATACAACCGAACATCATGGGAAAATCTAAACAATAGGAGGTATTGCATGCTAGTTTGAACTCCTCATCACCCTATCTTGAGTGATTTACTTGTTTTTAGGTAGATTAAAAACACTACACAAAGTAGCTTTCTTTAGTTTCAACTACTTTCTTTTGTAAAGGGTTGTGGGCCCCTTCAAAACCCATTTTTTATGTCTCTAATCAAAAGCCTTGAAAAGATTGAATCATTCTACCAGTATTGAATCTATTCATCAACATCCAACTTTTGCACTGAGTAGTTCTATGTCCAAATTTATTGCATGCAAAGCATTGTCCAAAAAAATCCAACATTGTGATTCATTCTATTTCTACATGTTGTTGCCTTGTCGTCAAATTTATTATATAAAAAAAATACCATTGAAAGATGAGTACCTTTGATCATTATGCTATCTGATAGGAGTCTTGTTGGTATTGCTTCTATGATTCTTGATCTGTCTACCATTTCCCTAAGTCTTCCCTTGATTGTCAACCTTGTTAGGGGATTGATTTTCCTTTGAGCTTTGTGCTTCATGTCCCAAAACACTTTTTTCCTTAGAGGGTTTTTTTCCTACAATCAGTTCATCCAACCTCGTAGAATTCATTTTGATTTTTTCCTCATGAGCTCTTACTTTCTCTAGATTTGATCTTAGGGTTACCACTTCTTGTTCAAGCTTGATGCATTCATCAGTCTTGCTCTGAATTTCAGCTTTTTGATAGTCCTCAATTCTCCTCTTTTATTCCACTTACAATTTTAATATGGTAATGTCCTTATTTTCTTTCTTCAACTGATCACTGACTTCTCTATTATTTCCTTGAACTCTTTGATTTTCTCTCTTAATTTTTTGATGCATTCATTTGCTTCTTTTAGGTTCTCCTTTATAATTTATTTCTCATTTTCAACTTTTTCAAGATCTTCAAGAGTAGCATTAAGTTCTTCTTTGTCAATTGTGTAGTCATCTCCAATGTATTCAATTGTAGATATTTCTTCCGAAGGAATAAGACACTTTTTGTCAGCCATGTGTTCAACCTCAAAGATCTTCCTCAATTTGTTAGGGTTTTCTAAAGGAACCAAGCTCAGATACTAATTGTTGAACATCTAGAATATTGAGAGGAGGGTAAATCAACATTCTATTAAACAATTCATCTATAAGCCATCCAAACATTAAAGAACATCTAACTATAATTGTAAGTAAGGACACAAAAGATATCATAACACCACATAACACATAAACACCAAGTTTTTTACGTGGAAAATCCAAAATGGGAAAAACCATGGTAAGGATTAGCTCACAATATACTATAATCAGTTATAAGATATTACAAGCGCACACTGCTAGTACACACTATCTTTGAATGACTCACAACCTAAAATGATTACAAAATGGAGTGTTTCTCACTGCTAAAAATGAACTGATAGAATACACCTTTTATGTGTTGAATTCAGTTCCAATTAAGCTCTCAAATACAAAATCCAATGCTAGTTCACAGTTTAACAAGATATACTACAATTTTTCCATGATACAAAACTCATACATATAAGCTTGCATAATATCACACTATCACACATTGCTTCATATCACATGTCACATCTTCAATAGAAAAATATTTCATATATATATGGTGTTGCATTTTCATGCATCAATTAGGTTGGCCTAATTAGATCTAGACATGTACTTAATTCAAAAATAGCTTGTTGGCTCAACATTTGAAATAAAATTCCTTTCATGCTCAAACCAAAACATGCAAGGCATGACTTGGGTTAACATAGAACTAAAAAGAATCTCTTTAACATCTACACAACATATTAAACTTCAAACCACTTATTCATATTGGCTAGAAGAAGACTTGATCATAAAAAGAAAATTGTATGTTGAACTTCTGACATTTGTATCTTTCAACCCATTCAACCAAAATCACTAAAAAATTACTCATAGATGCATTTAATAAACTTGAATAACATACTAAAACCACATAGGCTGATATTCTAATATGAGAAATTTTGAACCAAATTACCAGATCGGGGTAACACATTGTTTACCAAATTAGGCACAACTATTACCAAACAATGTTGGCATCAATAACAACACACCAGAGGGTTTCTTCTTCATTCTTCCAACACCAAAGGAACTGTATTAATATCACAACTTATATATTTTTATGGAAAATGAAGGGTCACCATGGCTCTATAATGGAGTGGTTTCCCCAATTATGCATACCCATGCCATGCCTACTAGTAGTATATTTTCTTTCTAATATCCAGTCTTTAATGAAAATTTCTATGCATATTCCACTTTTCTTGTTGTTATTTATGTTTTTATTTTTATTTTATTTTATTTGAAGATTTCTATTATTTTTATTGTCTATAAATATGTACATGTCCATAATTGCAAAGTCCATACAAGTAAATAATAGGAAGTTGATTCTTAGAATGGGTTTTTCAGCTAATATCTAACAAAACCAAAGAATCCACAAACCTGCTACCAACAACCATTATAGAACATCTCAAGAAAGGTAAGGAGTCTACCTAAATACCATTCTAGAGTGAGGTGACTAGCTAATTATGAAGCATATAATGAGCATCTATTACAGATTTCACAATTATGGAATCCATATAAAGTGACTCAATATCATGTTTACAAAGGAAAAGTTAAATTATTTTAGGACTATTCTTAGGATAAGTTGCTAGGTCTACTTTTTTGCACCCTCGGCACTTATAATGACATTCCAAATCTCATGAATAATTCAACACAATATTTTTAGTGCCTATTTAGTCCAAAATGTAACATACATATATAGACACAACCATGCCATAAATTAAAATAAAACCAATTACTTCACAATGTTTAATTATTCAACAATTATAACAATTATCAATTGAAGTGTTAAATCTAAAGCACCAATCATTAAATCCATACAAAATTTAAAACTTCAACAATGATACTAGTTTCAAAGTTAGGGTTTCCACTTTAGTCCAAGTTATATTTTTTAGGATTTAGCACAAAATTAAAATATAAAATTTACAATGGCGTGATACTCTCATACAACATATATATGTAGCATGCATTAACATACAAGCACATGTAAGCACATGCAACCCACATACAAGAAAATGAAACCACACACAAGAACAAGTAAACACATGTATATTTGTCCCCTTTTATAAATTTTATGTCTTTATTAGTATTATTGGGTATTTATCTAGTTGGTGGTTCATGAGAATATGATACCCTTTTTCATTATATTCAATGTTAGATCCATAAAAGTAGAAATAAGATCATTAAATTAGTTCAAGGTAAGACTAGTAGGGCACTAGGCTTGGTTGCAGGGATACCTCTAGCACATCAAGAAAGAAAAAAAGAGAAAAAAAAGATCATTAAATTATTGCTTCCACTCCCATGTCATTTTTATCTTTGTATTTTATTTTTTAATAGTTTATATGTAAGATGCAATGAGATATTGGAACTCATCTAGCTTTCCATTTAGAACTATATTTATTCTTCCAATAAGAGACAATACATCATATAATAGATCAGTAAATTTTTATGTCTCTAGAATCTTACTGAGCTACCTAGTGCCTTTCAAAAAATTTGTAAACATTTAAGGGGAGTATTAAAATCTCCCACAACTGACCATTTAAACTTTGAATGAGATCTTTTTAATAAATTTGACTCATCTCAAAGAATTATTCTCCCTATATGAGAACTATGAGCATAAATGTTTGAGAAAATGTAAATTATGTTGTTTCATCTAGTGGTTAGTTTATGATTGTGATATTTCAAATTATGTTATTATTAGAAACTTTTGGAGGTTGTTCCCCTTAAAGTGGCTTATTATTCTCAATTATTATCAATCTATTGTAGAATATTTCCTATTATATTATTCTCTTGTGCTATTTTTATTTTACAAGTTGTATCAAAACTTGATCATGGAATCGAAAAGAAAATAAACAATGAGATTTTTTTGATTCAAGAGGTAGAATTGTGAATTGTATATCTCTTTCAATTTCAAAAAAAAAATTGTAGAGATTGAATTATGAAGTTTCCTTGAATATTTTTATGGATGGAAGAATCAAATAATTAATGTATTGTTAAATAATTAGGGCCATTAAGGGGGCATGCCACTAAGATGAACCATTACATCTAGTCATTCATCAAGAGTTTTGAGATATTGCATGGGAACATTGATAAGTTATGGATTATAGATTTGATTGTCAAACATATATAGGGAGAGGTAGGTCCATTATTATAGAAAATTTTGGGAGAAATAGTTAGGGAGTACTTTGGAAAATATTTAGGAAGGGATCCTAGAGGATCATTTTCGATATTTAATCTTGGACAACCTAAGAGGATTATTTATGAGATCCATTCATGAAAGTTAAAGCAATGGCATAGAAAAGACATTTTTATGCAAAGTGTTGAAGCAAGGATACTTAGGGAGCATGAATAATATTTAGGGCTTGTAGAGATTGGGTTGAAGATGCTAGGAGAATGAGGATCTTGAGGTAATCATGAAATTTTTATGCAATGTGTTGAAGCGAGGATACTTAGGGAGTGTGAAGAATATTTAGGGCTTGTAGAGATTGGGTTGAAGATGCTAGGAGAATGAGGAGATTGAGGTAATCATGGTAAAACTCTATTGTAATATGGTTTGTTTGCGGCCAATGTTTAAAAGAGGGCTAAGGACTATACTAAACATAAATTATGTCTAAGAGGTTTAAATATAACCCATGGGGAGGATACACTTATTATGAAAGAGAAGAGAGCTGAAAGTGTTTTGGGTATATGGATACATTGCTAAGAAGGTGCAATATGTGGGATGAGTGTAGATGACTTAGGGGAAGTGTAGTGAAGGCATAAAAGGGTATTGATTGTGTGACAAAAGGTTAGTCATAATTGGGGAATGTTAGAGTGACTTGTCCAAGAGGCATGTATGTCAAGGTAGATATGCAAGGAAGGAAAGGTGCTTTAATCATGGGATAGGTTGTCCATTGTACCTAGGTGATTGAGAGAATAATTCATGGGAGTATGAATTGAATAACGAGGTCTAAAGAAAATATTCGATGTGAGTAGAATTATTGGATCATCATTTTAGTGAGTTTCAAGACACTTTAAAATAACATGAAGGTGATGAGTTTTAGTCTTGTAGTAAGGACTAGTTCATGGAGAGTTTTTGGGTCCTTGGGTGGTGATGTATCCATTGTAAGTGCTCCAAGCATTATCAATAGTGCCAACCTGTACATATGTGTGATGAAATTATTTGAGGGCATGGACAATTTTATAAGAAAGTTTTGACGAAATCAATTAAATCTATCTTTTCCCTAACTTGAGTTGTGCATTTGTGTTGTATTGTTATATTACATTGGTTAGTTTATCATCAATAAATAAGTAGAATAACCTAATTCCTTGGATAAATTGGACTTAGAAGAGAGACACTTTGAGATTTGCAAAACAATCCATCCACAATAGGGGGGCTTAGTAAGAATCGCCAATACCACACATACCCCACATATATTGAACATTACTTCCATAACACAAATAAATACAAACCATAGATATATTAATTTTGCTAAATTTTTTAACATAAATTTTATTTTGATTGGATTATAAATATCCAAGCATACGTCTCAACTTCGATTACAATAAAAAACTAGCAATTGCACCTTGGTGTGCAATAGGTGCACCGAAGAGGTGTGTAAGGTCAATTATGAAATAATTTGGTTTGTTTTTTTTTTTTAAATAAATTTGTGTAGTACATGAGGTCAATTGATAGGCCATTTAGCAAATGATGTTGTTTGTTCAATTGAAGTCTCAATGGAGAAGTGATAGCTTCAAATAAACTATGCATCCACTTACAAGGATCCAAACATGAATGAAACAAAATGATTTTTATTTTTAATAGAACACAATATAGTTAAATGAGTCTTTATATTTTAAGCAATGCTTGATTAAAAAATTAAATAACAATTAAATGTTTATTCAAATTTACCACTTTTAGATAATAATTTACTATATATTTGAAAACTTTATTTTATAATACATATAATTATAAATCAAAATGTATATATGTGAAATGGTTGACTTTAAATATTTATGTGATTATTTTATGTGAATCATTCAATATATTTATATATCTATAAATGACTTCGGCGTTCCCTCTATGAGATGAGCCAAGCTGATTTCTGCTATCAACGATGTGCAATGCAGGAAAAGGGATGCACAACGATGAAACTGATCTCAT
>VDFB02116775.1:0-11939 GCA_007258455.2 Sequoia sempervirens | reverse complement strand
TCAAAGATTGCAACCATTTTGCACTTTGGACTCTTAAGGGATCATGTCGGTTGGACGTAGCTCGAAGTGATTGAGAATGTTTGTGTATGAAAGAAGACCATGCCTAATGTAAACGTACCCATCCAGATGCATTGGAATAGTCCATTTGGTTGTACGAGTTGCAGAATGAAAGTTGCACCACTTTGCAACTTTACACTGCTTGCATTTAACAACTTTTTCCTCAACTGAAAAGTCATCACCATGGGAAAGCGCCTCTGAAATAGAAAAAAAAAAGAGAGGTTATTGTAGAGGGGCCCAATGTGATCCCATAGCCTGAGACAAAGAATTTGTAAGTGTTACAAATTTTGAGTAATAGCTCGTTAAAGATTGCAAACATTTTGCACTCTGGACTCTTAAGGGGTTAAGCCGGTTGAATGTAGCTCAGAGTGATTGTGTATGTTTGGGTGAAAAAGAGGACCATTCCTAGTGTAAACATACCCATACAGATGTGTTGAAACAATTTGTTTGGTTGTATGAGTTGCAGAACAAAAGTTGCACCACTTTGCAACTTTACATTGCTTTTATTTGACAACTTTTTCCTCAACTGAAAAGTTGTTACCACGGGAAAACACCTCTGAGATAGAAAAAACTGAGAGGTTATTGTATAGGGTCCCAACATGATCTTGAAGCCTTAGACGAAGAGTTTGTAAGCTTCACGGTTTCTAAGTAATATCCCATCAGAGATTGTAGCCATTTTGCACTTTAGACTCTTAAGGGATTGAGCCAGTTGAACGTAGCTCATAGTGATTAGGCATGTTTGGGTGTGAAAGAGAACCATTCCTAGCATAAACATACCCATCTAGACGTGTTGGAACAATATGTTTGGTCGTATGGGTTGCAGAACGGAAGTTGCACCACTTTGAAACTTTACACTGCTTGCATTTGACAACTTTTTCCTCAATTGAAAAGTCGTCACCATGGGAAAATTCCTCAAAGATAGCAAAAAATGAGAGAGGTTATTGTTGAGGGGACCAATGAAATCTCAGGGCCTTAGACGAAGAGTTTGTAAGCATCAATTTTTTTTAATAATAGCCTACCGAAGATTACAACCATTTTGCACTTTGGACTCTTAAGAGATCAAGCTGATTGAATGTAGCTGGGTAAAAGCACAAAGCTATGCCACACTTTATAAAGGAAACAACCAACGCAGATCCAACTTTTAAACTTGAATCACTAAAAAGTGGCATATATGTTTTGAATTTTGAAATGATGTAAATTAGTAAAATATGTTTTTTTTAGTATATTTTATGTTTGTATTTTAAAAAAATTAAAAAAATTATTTTAAACTAGTTTTTAATAAATTAACACTATAATTTAGTTGCTAATAAAATGCTAAAAATGAAGTTGTATGAGACGTCAAACTTTTTATAGTAATTTTTTTTTTCTTTCAATTTTTTTGTGTGTATTTATAACTTGAAACTTTCGTGCATGGATATATAGTTTTTTCCAATTTTGATAAATATATATTTTTAAATAAATATTAAAATGTGCATGAATCAAAAATAGTTGTTTCCATCAGACGTCAACTTTCATATTAAATATTTATCAAAAATGGAATTTTTTTTACAACATTTTGAAATAGATTCTTTTATCTAGTGCATCATATTTTTTTAACTTTTTTTAATAATTTTTAATATTTTTCCTTGGCATGGTAGAATCAACGTAATATTTTTTGTTGATAACCTACTTTTAGTAAAAATAAATAATTAAATATAAATAATAATTAAACTATTAAAATAAATATATTTTTGAAAACTACGCATATGGATCTACAAAAGGGTATTTTTACATTTAAAAAAAAATGTTATTTGTACATTAGCAGGAGTTATTGAAACTTCAAGTTTCTCAAATAATTCTATTTTTTTGGTAAATTGGACTCAAAGTGGTGCTCCATATATTTTTAGCCAACAATTTTAGTTGAAAAAGTTGTGGAAGTATCTAACTTAGCTAGAATGAATTTTAAAAGATCATATGTTTGACCAAAATTGATTTTTAGTTAGAAATACTTAAATTCAGTTGTGCTGATAAGTTGGATGAAAGTCTAACACAACTTTGTGCTTTTACCCAGTTCAGAGTGATTTGATGTTTTTGGGTGCGAAAGAGGACCATGCCTAGTGTAAATGTACCCATATAGACACGTTGGAACAGTCTGTTTGGTCACACGAGTTGCAAGAAAAAAGTTGCACCACTTTGCAACTTTACATTACTTGCATTTGACAACTTTTTCTCAACTGAAAAGTCATCACCACGAGAAAACGCCTCCGAAATAGAAAAAATTAAGAGATGTTATTGTAAATGGGCCCAATGCGATCCCATGGCTTCAGACGGAGGGTTTGTAAGCATCATGGTTTTTGAGTAATAGCTCGTCAAAGATTGCAACCATTTTGCACTTTGAACTCTTAAGGGATTGAGTTGGTTGAATGTAGCTTAGAGTGATTCAGCATGTTTGGGTGTGAAAGAGGACCAGTCATAATGTAAACATACCCATTCAGACGTATTGGAATAGTCCATTTGGTTGTACGAGTTTTAGAAAAAAAGTTGCACCATTTTGCAACTTTACACTACTTGCATTTGACTAGTTTTTTTCATCAAGTGAAAACTAGACACCACGGGGAAATGACTCAGAGATAACAAAAATCAAGAGAGGTTATTGTAGAGGGGCCCTACATGATCTTTATGCCTCAAACAAAATTCTCGTAAGTGACACAACCTTCGAGTAACAGGTTGTCAAAGATTGCCACCCTTTTGGAATTTGGACTCTTAAGGTATTACACTGCATAAACATAGCTCAAACTGATTCAGGGTGTTTGGGTGAGAAAGAGGACCATGCCTAGCCTAAACGTAACCATACAAATGCATTGGAACTATCAGTTTGATGATACAAGTTGCAGAATGAAAGTTGCACCCCTTTGCAACTTTGCACTGCATCCATGTGACACTTTTTCCATCAAGTGAGTATAACAATTAGAGGAAGATGAAAATATTTGATGATTCATCTGCAAGCTTAGATCTATATGTGGAACAAAGGAGGGAAGAATCAAATGGTTTTACAAATAAAAATGCTAAATCCCGGGATCATGACTAGACTAAGGGATGTTCAAGATCAAATGTCAGTTCTAATAAAGAACTAAAGATAATTGCATTATTTTTTCATCTCCTTCACTGGCTAGCTAGAATTATTTGAAATATTTTCATGCCTCTAATGAAGGATTATCTATATACAAATATTCCAAAATGAGAGGGATAGTTTATACAAATATTTAAAGAGACAATAGGGTATTTGCGGATGATATATTGTAAAGTAGAGATTAGAAGGGAAATGAACTACATACACAAGTATATGATAGTCAAACTTGGAAGTGGTATTCATTTCTTTTTTATGTAATTATGCAATTCAACATTCTTCATCAATCATTAAATAGATATAATCATTTCTATTCTATTTATTGTTACCAAATGCATTTCTACTAATTTTTCATCGAAACTATGTTTTTGGTTTCAAAATTTTAGTAAATATCATTACAAATGTTTGAGGGTAGCAATAAATCCTTACTAGGGAACTAGATCCCAAACTCAATTACAAATGTTTGAGGGCTTCCATGAATAGGTGGGGAAGCAAGGAATATGATAGGTGGCAGCAAGGAACATGATAGGTGGCAAGGAGAATACATTAATATCAAAATTTTGATACTCTAACTATAGGAAAACAATAGAAGTAGATCCTAGGGTCATACACTCTAATTATCAACTAGAATACATTAACATCAAAATAAACATTGAAAACATAGAGATAGAAATAGGACAACAATTATTGTGATCAAGTCACTTAATTCTTCGAAAAACTCACTACAATGGAGTATCTTTAGTATTTTGGATATTTTAAACTTTCCTTTATTTCACCAATGCTTATTAAGTGAATGTGGAAGTAAATGGAAGTGAATGTGGTTTTATCTAAGCCATTACATCCCAGGCGTGTGCATAGGCATGAGGTAATTCTGGTATTGTTTCAAGTATCTTAAGAGAATGATCTATGACTCCATAACAAACCTTGATGGGTGTCATAAAAGGGAGTAGCACATGGTTGATATTTAAACATATGGGAACCATTGTTGAAACCCTTGATCCCAACTAATCAACCATGCTAGGGTTTCTAGGTTTTTTTTCTTCTATTCATAGTTCAATCATCTCAATTTCTGCAAGGGTTTCATTAGAGGAAAAGATCATGAGAAATCTATAGGGCAGATCTTAAAAAGATAGTCTCTTAGAGATTGCTTGGACAACCACCTTTCACCAAAGATATGACAACTATGAAACAATAATTAAGAAGACAAATTGCATAGGAGGTGGTAGGGATAAAAGAGTCACAATCATTTCAAAAAGAGATAGATCAAACCAAGATAAGGCATGATTTATGACAATGCTCATCAATATAAAGAGCAACAATACAAATGGATAAAATGATTAGACACATACAAATGGCAATGAATACATAAGAAATCACATTTTTGAAGATAACAAAGCATGAAAAAAAATCATACAATTTATTTCCTATCTATAATGTTTGCAACTCTCCACTTCTTCAACATGATAGAATGGAAGAACAAGTAAATATCAGAATAAAGAATTCAAGTTAAAGAAAATAAGAAGTAGAGCATTGACATAAGTAAAATGCACATTTGAACATGGCACATAGCTTGGTCAACACTAGAAGCAATTTGATACATCACCATGAAATTGGCAAGGTATTCGGTTGTTTGAAAAAATGGGTCCAAGAAATGGGGACTCATGGTGATGTACATCATCGTGAGACCCCATTTCTTGGACCCATTTTTTTTTCAAATAGCCCGCTACCTTGCCGATTTCACCGAATTGGCAAGCAACTGGGTGAAATTGGAAAGGTAGTGGGCTATTTGAAAAAATGGTTCCAAGAAATGGGGTCTCACAGTGATGTATAAATGGCTCACTACCTTGCCAATCTCATTGAATTGGCAAGCTAGCGGGCCAACTAGCTTGCCAATTCGGTGAAATTGGAAAGGTAGTGGGTCATTTAAAAAAATGGGTCCAAGAAATGGGGTCTCACAGTGATGTACATCACCATGTGTAGACATCCAAATTTGGACACTTAATTTATCCAAATTTATCCCTTCTCGTCTAAACATCCTCTTATCCAAGTTAATTAAGTAATATTACTATTATTTAATTAATATCCTTAATTCTGCCAAATGCCTAAGGTATTTAATTAATAATTAAATACCTTACCCTCCTTAATCCCCTTTTCATCAAATGAATTAAATAAATATTACATTTATTTAATTCCTCACATGTCATTTTCATCTAATCCTAATCCATTTCCTAATCTCTTCATTGGGATGTGCACATGCCTAATCCTTGATTAGGATGTGTCACATCCTCCAACTTTTGCAAGTTGGCTTCTAATCCATACAACCCCTTTATCTTCTAATTACTGATTAGTAATCTTAATCAGTACTTTGGTCAACTCTTCCCATCCCCCAAGGAATTTTTAATTCCTTTTTATTCACCCTAGGCTCCTCTCTTCCCCATGTGAATTTTTAATTCACATTTTATTCCTTCTAGAATCCCCTTTTCCCATGCACCTTCTAGAATATTTGACTTGTCACATCAAGTCACATGTGACAAACTCCCACCTTGTGGGAACATTGTCTTATCCACCAGATTCTTCCAATCATTGTGAATTTTTAATTCACTTTTATTCACCCAAGATTATTCCCATCTCCCAATGTACTTGCAAGGTACTTGTCCTTCCTCCACCTCATGTACCTCTCTTCCACCTCACCTCCACATCATCCTACCTTTATCCACTTCATAATCCACATGTCAAAATGTGAGGGCTTGTGAGTCCTCAACTCACCTTAGCCCTTCATCTTGACCTTGTTGGATCAATCTCAACCATTGAATTCTCTAGAGAATTCAATATCCTCTATAAATACCCCCTCCTCAAGGGCATTAGGGGAGACTTTTGATTTGAGCAACTACATGCTGCCCATTTTCTTTCTCATCCAATTTTCAATTACATCCACTTGCATTTGCATCCAAACACATAGTAAAATCCTCCATTTTAGCAACATCAAGAGCCATCAAGGAGCACACATCCCATCTTAAGCAAGGGCCAATCAAAGGAGTATCAACAACAAAGGAAGGTAAAACTATTTGTCTTGTGCTATCTACTTTCCTTATTGTTTTGTCACTCTCTTTTGGCTAATCTTGAGGTGTCCTTGGTTATTTTATCATTCATATTTTGAGTTATTTTATGCACTAGGATGGGATAAATTCCAAGGTTCACATTTCTGGCACGCCCGGTGGGACCCACAAACAGGTTCCCATATTTTACATTTGCTGTTGTTGAAGTTTTTACAGGAACGCGTCGCAGAAGGGCGGCTACGCCCCATTTTTCCGCAGAAGGGCAGCTATGCCCCATTTTTCGCAGAAGGGTGGCTACGCCCCATTTTCCGCAGAAGGGCGGCTACGCCCCATTTTTTGCAGAAGGGCGGCTACGCCCCATTTTTCGCAGAAGGGCGGCTACGCCCCTGTTTTCTGCAGAAGGGCGGCTACGCCCCTGTTTTGCTGCAGAAGTGCGTCTGCGCCCCTGTTTTGCTGCAGAAGGGCGACTGCGCCCCCTTGAAGGTAAAATTGGTGTTTTGATTTCGGATTTAATTGCTATTTTTCTCATTAGCGTTGTTCTTGCAGGGATACATGTGTTTTTTGCTAACCTTTTGCAGCATATTCTTGTGAAGTTGATGGAGAAAGCGAGATAAAATATCTAATATTTGCTTGCAGGGCTATCCATTTACTCAATCTTTTTAAAAAAAAAATAAAAAATTATCATTGCTGTTTGCATTAATCTAAGAACATAGCTTAATTAGGGGGAGTAATATTCATTGCTTGCTGTTCTTATCTCTTTGTGTTACCTTAAGGGAGTATTAGCTTGTTTCTGCTTTCCCCTTGCACTTCGTGTGAGCCTGAGGAGTAGTTGGAAGCGGTTAGTGCTCTCTTCATAGTGGGACCTGCTTGAGGATTTCATCACCCCAAGGGACGATTCCAACCACGCGTACCGGCGGGGTATACAAAGGGGGGAGAGCAAAAGCTGTACCCCAATCCAGTCACGTCGTAATTGGCGGAGCATCGAACCGAGGGTGATACCTAGATAGACGTGAAGAGTTGGTCCGAGCTCTTCAGTATCTCGCTGGGGTTCCCGACTCACGCTTGTGACGGGCTGGTGTTCACGGTTGTGCCTCACGTACCGAGAGTATATCGAGGACTCCCTAGATACCTTGTTCATCCTAGATTAAGACCACTTTTGCCATACCCTTAACACTAATCATAGGGTTGTATTTGCTTGAGAGTGTTTTCTTGTGAGAAACCAGTAAACTCTTGACAATTTGGCCTTATCATTATCATTTTAAAGTCCTTGCCATAGCCATTTGCATCAAACCAAGCCTCTGTTCCACTGCAGAAGGGCGGCTACGCCCCTGTTTTGCTGCAGAAGGGCGGCTACGCCCCTGTTTTGCTGCAGAAGTGCGTCTACGCCCTTGTTTTGCTGCAGAAGGGCGGCTACGCCCTTGTTTTGCTGCAAAAGTGCAATTACGCCCTCCTGAACACCCGAAATCCCCCCATTTGGATTCATTCAACTTTTAAACCTTCGTTTCGCCATTCCCAACCATTACCTCATCATCCAAAACCTTCGTTTTGTCACTTTAAACTTTTGAAAACCTCCATTTACCCCTTTTAAACCTCCATCTCATTATTCCAAACTTTTGTTCAACCATCCTAAATCCCCATACATTCTCCACAATTATCCTTAACCCCCCATTCATTCTAATTTTTTCCTAATCCACCAATCATTTCTTACCATTTGCATCTCCAAACACCACCTATAGCCAAACCATCCTAACCTTGTATTACTAAGTGGTTACCCAAATTGACTATAGCACTTGAAATTGATTATTAGTCTTTAACTTCAAACCCAATCAATTCGCTTCCATCTTGAGGTGAATTTGGTGTTGTAAGTTATCATCCTCGGCCCAATCAATCCATTCCTAGCTTAAGGTGGATTCGGTGCCGTAATCATCCTATTAATCAATCAAAGCTCTAGGGTTACTAAGGGTAATCTCACGTGATCAAGCTTAAGGTCTTTCCCTCACACCTCTCATAATCAAATCAAATCCAAATCCAATCAAATCAAATCCAATCAAATCCAATCCAATCCAATCAAATCAAATCCAAATCCAATCAAATCAAATCCAATCAAATCCAATCCAATCCAATCCAATCAAATCAAATCCAAATCCAATCAAAATCTAATCCAATCAAATCCAATCCAATCAAATCAAATCAAATCCAATCCAATCAAATCCAAATCCAATCTAATCAAAATCCAATCAAATCCAAATCTAATCCAATCCAATCCAAATCCAATCTCATCAAAATCAAAATCAATCCCATCACATCATCCAATCATCCTAATCTGAGCTTTAGTCCAATCCTGATCTGAGCTTGACCAAAATCTTGATTTGAGCTTTAATCCGTTCCCATCCAAAATATTTTATCCATCCTCTTTATCTTTTCACCATCATGAATCCTTATCCTCCATCAATAGTGGTCAAGGGAAACTCTAATTGCATTGATGACGATAACAAAAGTCTTGTTGATCAAGAGGTATACGACATAGATCCCATTGACACTATCATCTCTAGTAATCTTTCTCCACCCACTTTCCAAAATCCAGTCACCCCCTTAAGTTCTCCCATTATGTCTTCATCCATGCCTAATCACGTTGCTTCTGCTACCTTTGACAAGGGATATCCGTCATGTCCATCATACCCTTCATCTACATCATCCTCTTATTCAACACCCGCATCATCTTATCCTAGTCTACCATCTCAATACCCCTATCCTAATCCCCCATCCACATCCTCCTATCTAAATCCTTCATCCGCATATACCCACTACCCTAATCTTCCATGCCAATCTACTCACTCTAATCATACATTTGTACCTTCCTATCTTAGTCCTATGTCCACACCCTTTTACCTTAATCCTACATCCACATATCCTCATCCTAATCCACAATCCCAATACCCTCATTATAATTCATCCCTCACACCCTCTTGTTCCCCTACACCACCTATATCCTCTTGTCTTAATCCACAATCCATGTCCCCCTATCTTAATTCACCACTCCAATATCCTTACCTTAACTCTCCATCCAATCCTAGTCCTCCATCCAATCTTAGTCCTCCATCTACTCCTAGTCCTCCATCCAATCCCATTCATCCATCCACTCCTAGTCCTCCATCCAATCCTAATCCCCCATCTACTCATAGTCCAACATTCAATCCCGTTCCTCCATCTAACCCTAGTCCACCAATCCATAATCCCTCATCCATTTCTACCACCCTAGTCGAGCCAACCATATGCAAGTCTCTCATTTCAAAAGTTCTCCAAGGACTTATAACAAAGGAAACATCCCCCACTCCACACATTGCAGTCATGGAACCATGCCATCCCAACCCATCATCCATGGTTGTTAGTGACGAGACCCTTCTCCATCCAACACCTGTCATTGATGATACCATCACATCCTTCGGGAATCCACCGGCCTCTATCTCCTAGCTCATCACACCCTCCTCCCTCGATTCCATCGAGCCCCTACTTCTCCCAATACCATCACATCCTTAAATCCATTGGAATCCATCAACATCCACCTCCTACTCCAGCCATCAAACCCATCATGACGCCAAATCCATTCTCGAGCGACCGTGATCAATCTCCTTCCAACTCTTATCTCTAATCCAGTGCCCTTCCAACACCTCGCTATCCTTCCATCCACACAAGATGTGTCATACCAAGACTCTAATCCAAAGCATGTCAACATATCCCCTTCTCTAGATCAAGATCCTACCATCCTATCTAGTTCACCTCAAGATTGCAGTCCCCCATCCATTCCACCCCATGATCCCCTTATCTCCACCGCTCCATCTTCATCTCCATCGCATGAGCCTGCTACCACAAATCCAGATCCTATCATATCCCCTAATCCCTCTCCTAGTATCACCTATCCACATGCTGCTATCCCACCATCTCCCTCTCATGATTCCCCATCATCGCCTAAAACTACTATACCTACACCGCTTGCATATCCCCTTGGTATTCTCACATTCTTCCATGGTGGCCTCCTCGCAGAAGAAAAGCATAGTGTATTTACTGCCCATCATCCTCCCCCTAATAATGGAATGGCATCATGTTTTTTGAATAACACAAATCCTATCATGGATCGCATGCTCAAGAAAATGAACTATCAAGGAAAAGGTCTAGGCCTTCATGAGCAAGGTATTTTAGAGCCCGTCCAAGTCAAAGAACAAGTCTGCATGCAAGGTCTTGGACCTATTTCCCAAGCCTCACAATCTAAAGATGTTGGTACAACCTCTAGACATCCTCAACGAGCCTTTTCCAAATGAAATGTCGACTCTTCCCATCGCCCCACTAGATCATATGTTGCCATCCCTCCTCCTCTATCGTATCATCTCAAAACAACTGTCCATCTTCCTCCTTCATCTGCTCCATCCATTTTGAGTCCTTACATCCCTCCATCCACCATATCCCATCCTTCATCCACTCCATCCATCTTGGGTCCATATATCCCAAGATCACCTCCTCCATCTCATCCTTTCATCCATTCATCACCTATCCATTTCATCCATCATAAACATCCCTCTCGCATGTCCCCTAATCAGGATCAACAAAGGCACATACCTGCACATCCTCCATCTACACATAATCCCCATACTCCTACCTTTGTCGCTCCACATCATCCATCTCTTCACACCCATCCCATGGCTACTAAACGCACTTTGGTTGTTAACGAAAACATGCATAAATTCAAACATCCACATGAATCAAAAGCTTCCCATGTCCCTTCTAAAAGACATGTTAAAGCAAAGCAAAACCAAATCCAAAATCCAAATCAAATCTATAGGCCGCAAAGGCCCACCAAAGCAAAGATCAAAACCATATGGATCCCAAAGAAAAAAGATGCAATGCCATCACATAAAAAATCTGTAAGAACATCCAAAGTTGCTAATCCAAAAGCTAGTCATACACCCATTTCATCTCCTAAGTTTGTTTTGGGTCCTTATGTTCCAAAGTTCACCACCCCATCTCCTCCATTATCCCCACATTCTCCATCCAGTAATCCTCTCATATTTTCACATCCACCACCACATGTGCCAATGTTGGTCCTGAACACATCTCCCCATCACATATCCACCCCATCGTTCTATCCATACCCTTTCCAACATCCCACCCATTATCCCCTGTATCTCCCCCATCAAATCCCTCTAATTCATCCTCTTGCATAATCCTTTTCTCCTAATAAGGTTGTACCAACATCCAGCAGTCGGTTCGAACATGAGCTCTTAATACCTTGAATGGAACTTGATGCTTGAGTGCTTCATCCATATCCTTATCACACGTCTTCTAAATCCACTCATTCGCCTCCCTATCCTTATCCATTTTCATCCCCCTACTATCCAAAAATTCAAAAATTCAAAAAAGTCCAACAAAAAAAAAGAAAAAAAAAAGGAGAAATAATTCGTCCAATGGTGAAAACTTGGCAAACAAGCTACTTGGACAAGTACCATGATGAAAACCTGGCAAACAGGCGTCATGCGTAAATCCCCATCTGCACTTGGGGGCAACTTCCTGATATGCATTCCCTCCATCCACTATGCTTCTAGCTATGCACCCGTCTTCCTGTTATCCGTCCTCTTCATAAAACCCCTCCATCCCACCTATCTTCCGCATCCTACCATCATATCCCATTTATCTCCCATCCCTCCATCCTTCTTGTGATCTTGATCAAA